>VWZV01012748.1:0-171273 GCA_013397155.1 Irena cyanogastra | reverse complement strand
AAAAAAAAAAGGTCACTGGTCTACAAATCTAGGAAGCAAAACTTCCTACAGCAGAAATTTTGCTTTCATTTCTTTCATAACTTGCCACTTTTGGAGAATGGATTTGATTTGGGTGGATTTCTCATCCAGACTACACAGGTCTTTGGGGGGCCCATAGCCTCCCAGGTTTGTCGTTTCCATGGAGCAGGTGTTTTGCAATTATGTGATGGACCACTTTGCAGAACTAGAAACACTGACACTGGGTGTTTGGTGAGGATAAAATTTTCTTGTCCAATGTCAGGAAAGCAAACTTCATTTTCTCTACGGCACAGCAGCGTAAGCAGAATTCCCACATACCTGAGTCTTGGCCTGCTCGTGGGCCTTCAGCCAGGACTAACGTGTCCTTCATCACTACTTATGGTCCTGGTTCTCTTAGGATCCTATCCCGGGCAGGCTGATACTGCACAATCCAGGGCTGTGCAGACACACAGGGATGGGATCCTGCTACTCCAGCCAGCCACGGGCTTCTCCTTGCCACATTAATTGTATTGCTTTTCTCTGGACCTAGGTTTGGCAGGAGTATTGTTCCAGTACACCACAATGAGTTCATTAATAAAGAACTTGGAACAAAGGCTCATGAGACATAATGAAAATCATGAGAAATCATGATTGTCTGGGAAAAATAAAATGATAGAGTGTTGCTATAGATATATAAAATCATTGGTAAAATAATAATTGTTAACATAGCATTAAGTGCTATTTTAACAGAAGGATAACACAGACTTTGGGTAATTTTCATGCTGTCAGGTAAGCTGACTTCTCTGGCTCTTCATGACAGCCTGCAGTTGTGCCAACAGCTGTGCAATCACAGTGTGTATCCCTGTGTTGAATGCTTGGCATGAAATCAGCCACCAGAACTGAAGGCACAACTGGAAGGGCAGCTCTGTCATCACAAAATCATAGGATGGTTTGGGTTGGAAGGGGCCTTAGAGACCATCTCACTCCAGCCCTCTGCCATGGCCACGGATGCCTTCCACTAGACCAGGTTGCTCAGAATCCCATCCAGCCTGGCCTTGAACATTTCCAGGCATGAACTATCCACAGTTTCTCAGGGTGGTGAGAGATTACAGGTAAGGGCAATACCCAGCAGTGCAGGAGTTGGTATGCAGCCATGATTCGTGCCTGGAGACCTGGAAAGGCTCCCAGGTGGCCAACTGACATCATCTTTGTGAACTGGTCACTGCAGTTAAATAAAGGGGCAGGAATCCAAGCCCTCAGAATATTGTCCATGCTTTGCCAAGGTCTAAGCACCTTTCCCATGAGATTGGAAGAGAGTGCTGGCTTAGTCACAGGCTTGCCTACTGGTTTAGGTAGCTGTTTTGAAGTGAAAGATAACACATAAATGTGTGTTTGTGTGTCTGAAGCAAAGGGCAGTATATCTAGTGGTAGTATTTCAG
Source organism: Irena cyanogastra (assembly GCA_013397155.1). Taxonomy (NCBI): domain Eukaryota; kingdom Metazoa; phylum Chordata; class Aves; order Passeriformes; family Irenidae; genus Irena; species Irena cyanogastra. The sequence goes on along the minus strand of VWZV01012748.1, from coordinate 169,837 downwards.
ATTCTGACTCCTGCAAGGAAATAAAAAAATACCCCAAAGCATCTCACGAGCGTATTTCTCCTCAGATATGGCTCATTGAAGTTCAGCATAGAGCCTGTTCTGAAAAACGTCACATCCAACCCAAGCCATTCTATGATCTCCTAGGACTGACAGTGTCCAGAGGCAGTGGAGAGGGAAATTGGAGCGATAAGCAGAAAAATAACTTTCCCCTCTCCTTTGAAGTCTTGCAGACGCGGTGCTGAAACCAGCTCTCTTGGAAAGCGCAGCAGCTCGCTGCATTGTAAATTCACGTACGCTGGGGCTCCTCCAGAAATCTGCAAGCAGAGAGTTGAGAGAGATCAAAGCCTTAGGTAAGTAGGGCACCTATTATAGCGAGCATTTATCTTTTCTTGGGAGGAGATGGGAGAGAGCAGGAAGTTTGATGATTTTGCAAACCTAAACCAAAAGTTTATTTCTGTAGCTGGGGGGATACCACAGACGTCTTCACAGAGGTTTTGAATTTGCATCTCTCAACAGCTGACGTTCCCAGCATGCAAGGAACATATTCAGGCACTCCAAAAACATGTAAGGAAAAGGGGAGATGATGCTAAAAAGGTAAAATAATTGTTTAACTTACTCCCCTGGCAGTTTAAACTCTACTTGGGTTTATCAATGTTGCAATTATTTCTCTTGTTCTTATTTGTCAGATGACATTTTTCAAAAGCCTAAATAATATTGCTGGGTTAAAGAGAAGCTTTTAGGTATGTCTGTGATATTGTCTTAGCTCAAATTGTCCTGGGATGAGATGGAAAGCTCTTCACATGCTTAGAACATAGGAATACGTAAATAGTCTTAGCAAAATATAATTCCTGCCTAGTTTTTCCTCCCCAAACCTTTTCCAGAGTCTTGGCATCTTCAAGCACCTCTTGGGACGCATAAAATAATGAAAAGCCAAAATCTACATAAGGTTTTCAGTAAAGCAAATTTGGGAAATTTGGGCAGTGGGATGTATTCTCGTATGGTGGATGCTGCAGGTCAGCTTCACTAAGGGCCCTTGGCACTGACTGCCTAATACTGAAGATTCAAAGCAGCCACCTGGCCTGGAAAATACAAAACCTTTGGCCAATCCTCGGTTAGCACATAGTATGTTAGCTTCATTTCTGACTTAAGCTGGGACAGAAAATGGCCCTTATTAGCTTGTTCTACAAAAGGAAGCTGAGTCTCGTGTACTGTGCTTCGCCTGTCATGCTGAGGGAGTGCTTTAACGTTAATGTTTTATTATAAACATGTTAGCCACTAAGCTTCTAGAAGTCCTTCACCAAAATTTATCTTCTTCCATAGTGGGTATTGGTATGTCTGAGTCTGCTTTTGTAGGGGATTAAAACTGTATGCACTATGTTGTTCTCAATGAACACTGTTGTGCTTGTGTATGGGATATGTTAAATAAAAGTATTTTGTGATGTTTTAGAGTTCCCTGACCAGTTCAGGGTGGGTGATGCCAGGCAGACATATGTCAGCCATCACTTGCAATAATATTTCAAATGTTTTCATTGTAGAAGTTCATATGTGTTAAACAATTTCAAGCTTAACAGGAGTTGTGATCTTTTGTTAGTTTGCACTGTTAGGCCTGTAGGGTCAAATTCTAATTCATGATCCTGTTGTAAATTCAAAGTTCTGTAACATTCATGATGTTACCTATGAACCACACTGATGATATTAATTGTGGCTCATATTAACGATGTTAATTTCAATCACAGAAAAAGTGAGATGAACTTTGCACAAGACTTGACTTACCTCTAACAAAATCAGCTCTGAACAGGCCATTGGCCCCTATACGAGGTTGAATTTCACCTTTACTGGGGCCAGATTTTATTCTGTTACTGTTCTCTAGCTGCTATTTTATCCAGATGCCTCTCATGACTTTTAATGTTCTTTTCTTGTAATGTTCTCTACATTTAACTGCTGGTCAGAGAGCCAAAAGTTTTCTCTTTTCTACTCAGCCATGACTGAAAAATCTCAGTTTTTCCGGAAGCCTTAGAAATTGTTGCTTTGAAGGTTATGTCACTGATATTCTCACAAACTGCTGGGAAACTGAGACTTTTCACAACAGCCAAAGGGAAGTAGGAACATGAATCTTCTTGAAATTCAAAGGAAGGTGACAACCACATTTAGCGAAAGTCAAAAAGGAAACCTTGGTCAGAAGTTCTCATGACAGCAGTGGGTTGTAGTGACTACATGACCATGTGCTGCTTTTAGACTCAGATTGTGGCACTCGTTCTTTACTTCACACCTCCCATTTTTAATTTTCCATCATGAGGAAAGCATCAGGGAGTCTGTTTGCGCGACAAACATCCGACATGCCTTAGAACAAATCAAACCGGTACTAACAACACCGGGGAGGGCTGTCTGAATCCTAATCAGGAGCAACAAACCCATTTCTACAGAGCTGTCTCTCCCTGGGGTCTTATGCTATTCCTTCATATGTTTCGGAGTGAAAGGCTGTTTATAGCCCCATTATAACGTGTTTCACATTAAATGTCAGGAAGCATCTGCTGGACTGTTTCTCAGTAGGAGACTTCTAAATTCTGCAAGTGAGCTTGCGTAGCTGTCCTGAATATACATGGGAGTTCCCTCCAGAGATTTAAGTCATGTCTTTGAAGGCAAGTTAATGCTGCCTTATTGCAAATATTCTTCACAGAACAGGGTTCTCAGTAAGTGGTCAGGCTGAATACTCAGCAGGAGACATTTTGTTCTTCCTTCCTTTCAGTAGCATCCACTCTCTGGCCCACATTGTCAGCACTACTGAGAGATTGCTATTGCTGTTATTTCTGATACCTGTGAAGGCACACTCCCATGACATACTGGTTTCAGTCATAATGCTGGTTTAAGGAGTTAACCTCTGCCTAACCCCATCACCACGATTCATCTGATGTGGATTGTGACAGTGCAAGCCTTTGTGGAACCCTGTTTTGAACTCAGTGGCTGAAAAGATGCATTAAAAAAAAAAAAAGAAAATTTGAAAGCCTTTGTGTCTGGTATGTCTGGTAATAACTTCAAGCAGACATAACCAGAGCTCACCAGTTGTCACTACACTGTGCAGACATTGCTTTAATGCCAGTGAGTGAGATCATAGATTCATAGAATGGTTTGGGTTGGAAGGGATCTTAAAGATCATCCTGTTCCAATTCCCCTGCCATGGGCAGGAAACACCCTTCACTAGACCAGGTTGCTCAGAGCCCCATCCAGCCTGGCCTTGAACACTTCCAGGGATGGGGCACCCACAGCTTCTCTGTGCAACCTGTGCCAGGGCCTCACCACCCTCAGGGTAAGGAACTTCTTCCTAATATCTAATATAAGCCTACTCTCTTTCAGTTTGAAGCCATTCCCCCTTGTTACTATATGCCCTTGCCAAAAGTCTCTCCATCTTTCTTGTTGACTCCCTTCAGGTGCTGGAAGGCCACAATTAGATCACCCTGAAGCCTTCTCTTTTCCAGGCTGAAAACCCCCACTCTCTCAGCTTGTCTCCATAGCAGAGGTGCTCCATCCCTCTGATCATCTTGGTGCCCTCCTCTGGGCTCACTCCAGCAGGTCCCTGTCCCTGCTGTGCTGGGAGCCCAGAGCTGGGTGCAGGGCTCCAGGTGGGTCTGAGCAGAGCAGAGCAGAGGGGCAGAATCCCCTCCCTGCCCTGCTGCCCACGGGGCTCTGGATGCAGCCCAGGACACGTTTGGCTCTCTGGGCTGGGAGTGCCATGGCCGGGGCATGTGCAGCCTCTCAGCCAGCAGCACCCCCAAGCCCTTCTGGGCAGGGCTGCTCTGGGGCTGTTCATGCCCAGCCTGTGCTGATACCAGGGGCTGTCCCAGCCCAGGTGCAGGACCTTGAACTTGGTTTTGTTAAACCTTATGATGTTCCCATGGACCCAACCTTCAAGCTTGTCTAGGTAAAGGTGGGACAAGTGACATCAGGGGGTTGCCCCTCCTTTGACTTTCTTTTCTGGCTAACATTCCCACAGAAGCTCTTCCTGCTTTTCTCTGCGTGCCTTGCCATGTTCAGTTCCAGCTTTGCCTTGGCATTCCTTACCCTGTCGCTGCAAAACCATACTTCATCTCCATACTCTTCCCAGCTCACTGCCCTTGCTTCTGCTGCCTGTGCATTTGCTTTCCCTTTAGTTTGACCAGCAATTCTCCACTCAGCCATGGTGGTCTCTTGCCTTCCTTGCCTGACTTCATGCTCCTGGCTTTTGCTAGCTCTTACACTTTATGAGAGATGTTTTTAAACCTCTGACAGCTCTGTTCTAATCTCTTGTCTCCGTGGGCAGTATCCCAGGGGATCTCCCTGAAAAGCTGGAACTCTGCTTTCCTAAAGTTCAGGAACCTAACTGTACCTGACCTTCACCTCCTTACCTGACCACATCCCCCAGGACTAAAACTCCATCAATGCATGGCCACTGCAGCCCAGGCTGCCTCCAGTCTTGATGTTCCCAATTATCTTTTTTGCGTTGGAGACCAGCACACCCAGTACCACATCCCCTCTGGTAGGGCTGTCTATTACATGGGTCAAGAACTTATCTGCCATTCCAGGAGTTTCATGGGTTGCCTGCAGCTCCCTGTGCTACTTTCCCAGCAGATGTTGGGGAGGTTGAAGTCCCCCAGCAGGACTAAAGCCTACAAGTGTGATGCCTCCTGTAGCTGGAGCAAGAAGACATCAGCAACAGGCTCACCTTGGTCAGGGCCTGTAGTAAACACCAGCCACAAGGTTCCCTTTGTTTCCTTCGTCCCTGATTCTTACCACAGGCTTTCAGCTTGCTCATGATTGTTCTTCAAAGACAGCTCTTCATGCTCAATCCATCTCTTGATGCAGAGGGCAATGCCGCTGCCTCTCTTTCCTGCCCTGTCCTTTCTGAACAGCCTGTAGCCATCCATAGCTGCACATGGGATTTATCCCAAGTTTCAGTAATGGCAACAAGATCATAGTTTTCTAACACCACATTGGCTTCCACTTTCTCCTGTTTGTTGCCCAGTCTGTGTGCACTGGTGTAAAGGCACTCATCTGGGCTGCCAGCTGTGTCACCTTCCCAGGGCAGCACCCCTTAATTCCTGTGAGATAATTTCCTGGTGTTTAAGTGGAACACGGTAAGGGAAACAATCCAGTAAAAATGTTTGTGGGTTTTCTGTTTGTTTGTTTATTTGTTTTCCAAATCAGCCTCCAGTCTGTAGATGGGGGCAAAGAGGAGCTTCTGGCAGTTCTGTGTTACAGTGGGTGTCCCACGAAACTGCCCTGATGGTTTGTAGGAACCTCTCTTTGTTTGCAGGAAGTTCTGTGCCAAACCAGTCTGAGGGTCAGTGTCCCTAAACCAGAGTGTCCATTTCTCCTCACACCCAACCAATACACGTTCTTGAGACTCAGTTATGTGTATCTGATGACCTGTATGGCTTCGTGGCATGCACGGCAAGACCTAGTGAAGGAAGTAGGGATACTTGGATTCTTGCCCAACATGTTGAATGAAATTGTGTGGTTGATGAATGAATCTGTGTTTCAGGGCCTGCTCTTTCATTAGATTTTATCCTTCCCTTTGGATATGCAGGAGAGCCAAACCCAACTACCTGCTGCTTCATCTGTCAGTTGAAACAAGAAGTTTTAAATCTAACAGCAAAAAGCTATTAGACAAACTTTCCTAATAACAATTTTGAGTCAAAATTTGGAACATATTGGGATTTTATTCACCATAGACATGTTTAAAGAAACAACAATTTTCAGACATTTATATACACTGTAACACCCAAGACTTTTTTATAAACACTCCCAAAAGTCTGCCCAATTTATTTCATCACGGTATAGGTGTTTCGTTTCTTTTAATTACTACCAGAATACCTCATCTATCTTTGTTTAATGAATAACCCAAGTTTTATCCAGCTAAACAGTGCTTTATTTTATCACTGGTTAGACCATTTCCATTGATAAAGTTTTCTGTGGTGTACAAGCCTATGAAGTGGGTCCCTTACTGCACCTGCAATGTATTAATCAAGTTTTCTTGATTAATTCTGGAATGTGTAGGCCTTTGACTCCTTATCTTTCTTGTTCTGTGACTTCTAATTCATCTCTAGTTAATTGATAGCCATTAAATAAGTATTTATTGAATTTTGTTCTTCAGCTGTTAGGTTCTCTAAGGGGTATGGATCCATGGAGTTCCTTTCTGCGAGTGCAGTGAGGTGATATCCCAGGCGTTTTCTACTGACACTCAGCCAACACAGATTTAAATAAAAAACAGCTAAAACCACCATCAAACATTCCTTAAGTAATTAAACATAGTACACTACAAAAATTTTAAAGAGTCACAAAACCCCTGGCTAGCTGTGTCATTCAACCCCTGTCACAGTGTCATTCTAAACTTTTTTATCCGAGGGTGTCTGGTGTGCTTATTGCTGATGGTCCATAAGAAATCACGAGGGGTTGCCATGCCTCTTTTCCAGCACATGACAGCTGCAGCAGGAAGCCACAGCACAGCAGGATATTTCTAAGGCAGAAACTTAGAGAGTGAAGAAACTCCCTCAGCAGCTCTGAACAAACAGGCACTGAATTCACAGAGCATGAGAGAAAAAGGGATTATTGGTGCGACCCACAGACCACGAGATGGGAGAAAGCAGAAATGTTCCCAAAAACCGTTGTGTTTTGCAAAAGAAACAACATCTTTTGAAAGAAGTGTTCTGGAAGAAATCTTCTGGAAAAATGCTGAGGGTCATTAAGAGAAGAGTAGATCATGTAAGCAGCTCTTGCAACACGGCTCTTTATCAGGCAGCAGCATGTCTCTCTTTTTCCCTTAAAAATTGCATCATTCCTAAACAGTAGCTTTTTAACTCCAAATGAAGGGAGTTCTCCTGCTACAAAAACATTAATCTAAAGCTGTACTCTCGGCTCCAAATTGCTAACCATTGTCAATTTGAAGTTATTTTTACTTTAGTGACCAACACAGAACAGACAGGAAAGAATTGTAATTTCGTGTATCCTCCAAGACTAATTCTGAATGCTATTAAAAGTCTTCCTATCAGCTCGCTGACTCATAGCTGTAGTGCTTGGAGGCAAAATGCTAACAGGAGAGGCTGCCATATTTCTAGTGCCCCCTGTGGCTCCTTTTTCCCTTCAGAAGACTTTCTGTTTCAATAATAGTATCATGAACCAATACAATAACTGGAAAACCAACAGAAAAAGTGCTTATTCATTTATGCCCCACAGAAATGTGATTATTTCCGTGGGGGTGGGGGGGGAAATGTGTTTAGCAGGACTTTGGGACTGCCTCTGCTTTTGTTACATGAAAGGGACTTAGAAATTCTCATGTTCTAAGGCATTACTGGTGTCTTTCTAAATACCTTGTACTTGGTCTCTTGATGAAGTGAAGAATTATTATTCCCTTTTATGAATAAGGAAAGAGAAGCACAGCAGCATTTATTGATTCATCCAGAATTTCTCACAGATGTGAGAGGAGATTTGAGTCTCATTTCAGTGTTACTTGGGCTGTTATCCTTCCTTCTTTAGTTTGTGCCCACATGACCCTATTAGTCATAACCATGGCCCATTATCTACTGGGAGATCTTTAAATAAAATTGTAAGCTTTCACTGCTATGTTTGCAATCCTGTCTGCTGCTCTGAAAGCCGAATAATAGATTTAGTTTGTAAAAGGCTGCAGGAAACAGTGGTACCGATGAATCTCTTTTCATTAACCAAGAACAGACAAAACAAAAACCCCTCCAAACAGATAAGGTAGTTAAGGAGGTGTGAATTACCTTTTAGAAAGGCTTCTGAGTCAATAATTTAGCATATTGCAAAGAATGGTAAAAAAAAAAAATGTGTCTTTGAAAAAAATCTTTATCTATTTAAACCTGACACTAATTTGGAATTTTTCAGGCAGAAGGTGTCATTAAACCTAAAAGTAGGTGGCAAAAAGACCTTAAAGAAGCAAATCAAAGCTTATGAATTATCACTGGAAGCCTGCATTATCAAAATGCAGGAAAGTATGCAGTACTTGCAGATAAATGTCATTACTTAGACAATTTAATTTTATTGCAAGTTTTCATATTGCACCCTGTCACCGTTGTACTTAGGTGGCTTTTTTAGATTAGTTCTATCTCTTCTCTATCTCAGATTTATCTCTGTAAAGTTTTATTTCGTCTGAAGAGGGCATTGAAACAAAAAGCTGTGTCGAAAGCTGAACCTTTTATTTTTTCTCACAACCATGGAATCCAGAAACACGAATCAGGATCCTGTAGTACTTGGCACCATAAACTCCCCAAACAAGCAACTATCCCACAGAAGTTGCATTCGTTTTATAGGTCCTTATGGGAGGCAGTGAAATGTCTGACCTGTAAGAAAGAATGTATTTTGTGATTGAAATTCTCCGAGTGCTGTCCAAGAAGACAAATCTGCCGACGGCCAAAAGCTGAGCTCAAGGTCTCGCCGTCGCTTTGGCTGCAAGCAGGGTGCACCCCCGGGTTTTCAGGCTGCATTTCTTTTAGGTGAAACCCGGAGTCCTGCCTGTGGTATATAAACCTTTGTAATACCCGGTGTCACACCCGAGTCCAACGATCACTTGGTTTTTATTTACTCAGTGCTGCACCGTGCCACGTTCCACCCACAGCCTCGGGAACTTTGCCTTTCCCCTCGCAGCCCTTATCGAGGACACGGAACGCACCGAGACATCCTGTAACTCCTGGATCGCGTTCAGCGTGCCCCTGCACGGGTTTGCATCCTGGGAAGCGCCGTGTTCCCTCGCCAGCCTCACCTCCCAGCCGGGGAGAAGCCTGGCGTGCTCGGCGGGGGAACCGTCCAGGGAGCTTAAAAAACCGCTGCAGGTTGAACACAAAACACAGCCAGGTAGGAAAATTTCTTTATTTCTTCTCCTAAGAGAAAAATGTAAAAACTTGCTCAGACACAGAAGCCCAGACTTCAGCTTTTTTTCCTTTTTTCTTATTTTATTTTTTTTCTTTTGCATACTAGATTATTACTCCATCTGTGAATAGTACTTCTCAATAATGAGCCTGGTGTCAAAGTTTTCTGTTTGTAGTGCCAGCCCCAGTGTGTCAGCAACACTCGAAGCTAGAGCAAGCTAGAGCAAGCTGCAGTGTGACTTTGGTAAAGCCCTCCGACGTCGGCGGGAAAGCACACATTCATTTTATTGGCTTTGGATCCAGTCCCCTCTTCTCTCTCTTCGTAAATTTCTGACGGGAGAGCTAGGCTTCTCCTCCTCTGTGAAAGGTATTCTGAGTTGTCCCTATAATCATTATTGGCAGTTGCATTTTAGTTTAACAATAAAGACATGAAACACGGGCCTCCATCACGAAGGAGTTTGCATCGGAACTGATTGTCTCGGGAGGAGATGTGCTCTCTCTTAAACTGGTAGATGGGCCAATTAGCAAGCTGTTTTCTGGCCTGCCATGTGCTAAGTGATAAATGGTGTCACTGCCTTTAAAACTGGAGGGTATGAGACTGAGATGAAGCATTTGCACCACTTCTTTAAGATCCTTATATAGAAATCACAGCGTTAGGTTTCTCCTGGACACTCTTTTCTTAGCATAGTTATTTTTGTTTCATTAAGCCAGTATGTGACACACTGCGAAGCCAACTCATGGATGCCCAAAGACTTTGCGAAGTTTTTCCTAGAGGTAACACATCCAAAGTATCTTCTGCACTGCTGAGAAAAATCACCCCTTCCCCCCCAGATCCTTGCTCATCTGATATACTGTCCTCCAACGTCTGTCACTATTTTGGCTCTCGTCTCAGGAGTAAGACACCTTAGCACGTATTGAAGAAGGATTTTCACCACAAAGCACTGCTCTTCTCTCTCTGCCCATGATTATTCAGGTATCCTGACACCAGCAAAAGAAGTCCCATGAAAGCCAGAAGCAGATTTTGCTAAATGAGGCCGTGGGGGAAGGAACCTTTTTGTTTTAGCTAAAGCAAACCTGCAGTGATACCTAACTCTGCAAATACTAAATTACTCCAAAAACAATATTGAAAGCAAAAGCTAAGGCCATGTTACTGGTGATAAGAGTAACTCTCTTTATTTCTCAGCATTAACTTGGTTGCAAAGCATCAGAGGAAGGTAACACTGCAATTCACAGTACTGAAGTAACTGTTTGCTTCCTTTTCAGTGGATGGCTTATTTTTCTTAGTGATAAAAGCTCCCTGTGGATCTCTGTTTAGTCAAATGTGTGACTTACTGCACTTTAGCTTTGGTTCTAGGTGTTGGTTTATTCATGACCTACACACAGTTTTGCATTACTGAAAGTCGCTTAAGGCTTAAGCAAAACAAAAATCACTGGAAGGAAGGAAACAAAGACGTAGGCTAATTCGCTGGTATCACAGTAAATCATGCTGTTTGGTAACAGTATAGCTCTCTCCAAATCAGCCAGGAAACAACACTCACAGTTTCACTAGGAATAGTTTGTCTCTATCAGAGAAGACAGATCCCAGGTTATGACCAGGCAGCCGGCTGTCTGTGTTAGAGAGGCACTCTGGACTCACCTTCCATACAGTTAGACTGGAATTGTTTAGTCTGGGTGGCTGTCCAGCCCCTTACACTCACGGGCCCAGTCTGGGACCCATAGATGTTTTCATGTGCTCAGCACTGGCCGCAGGAGGAGCAGCATTCGGTTCTCGCACACGTGTGAAGTGGTGTAGAGGCAAGGAGGAAAACCTGCCTGAGTACCTGAGACTCATGCAGCAGGAAAAGTCAGAGATGAGTCCCGCTCTACTATCTGTTGATCTACACCTAATCTATATCCGTATTTAAATATTTAAAGGTTATTTTCACAATTTAAAAGTGGAATTTTGCCACTTTGATTTTGCCAGTGCTCCCAATGCCATACTCCAGGCAGGAGCAGTGAAAGGGTTGCAGACAGGGCTGTGATCCACAGATAAACAAGACTCCTTTTCCCTTTCCCTGACTCACTCCAGGGGCCTGTGCAGCTCCCTGCCTGCCTGCGTAGGTGATTCAGTGTTACTCTCGAATCCATTACTTCCTTCCTGCTCCGTTATTCCGGTGGGTCTGAGTTTACTGGGATGTGCAGCTACTGCAGGTTGCAATTTCAGCGGGAACCTCGATTACCCACAAGTTTAACGTTTAGACCTCCGCTTGCTTTCCCCTGCCCTTCAATAAGAGCTGCAGTGTGTAATTTATACTCTTACTGTCTTGTGAAATGTTGCCAATGCATCCCCTACCTGCCGTTTCACTTCTTGGACAAACAAGACTTTGTTTACTTTCCCATCTTAAATGTATAGATTTGGCTTTACAAGAGTACAAAAGGTACAGGTGTGAGGGGAGCAATGGTTTTGCTTAATTTATGCATGTTTGCAAGAGAGTAATGTCTTGCATTCCAATTAGGAATGCTCTCCCTTGTCTTCTAGACCCCTCCACCCTTCCAGACGTCCTCCGAGTGTTTTTTTCCCCCGAGGGCTCTGTCTCTGCACTGGTTGGGATGGCTGTATCCTAAGGGCTGTTCCCCCACAGCAAAGCCACCCAAACTGAGCTGCATCTCTTCCTGAGCTGCTGAATTTGTAGGAAACGTTATGTGAGCATAAACTGAACCTGATGCTGATTTATATTTATTTATTTGTGGGACTGCAAAAGCCATGACTACCCCAATTAACATCCTCTGCAGCTCTACTTGCTGCAAGATCATTTGATGCCTCAGTGTCTGTGTCAGACTTCCCAGATGCCTTTCAGGAATCTCCAGGCTCCACTGCTTGCAAACATGCAGGCAGCCCACATTAAATTCACTGGTTTCCAGTGCTTTTCCTTACTGCTATATCCATCAAGCAGCTGGGTTTTCCTTTAAATTTATTTCTAATTCTAGGGCTGCTTCTCTTCATCCTGGTTCACTCCTAAAGTGAATTCTTTTGCCTCTGCTGCCTGGCCTTCACAGCTCCATTCCTTTTTTCTTTGACTCTTCCCCTTTATGTGATGTAAGAGCCTCCATGGAGGCCTCTTCTTGTTTCATTAATGAGCAAAAGACTTGAGACAAAAACCAAAAACCTGGACAGAATTGTAGAACACTTGCAAGATCAGCTGCTGAAACAGGTTTCCAAGAAACCATTTGTCCCAAAACTTTCCACTACATCAGATATTGATTAATGAAGCAATATACACTTTGGTCTATTTAAATTTCGTGGCTCGCTGGCATGGTTGCCTCATGTCCCAGGCATTTTTTGGAGTCTCAAGGTATAGCTGTGTGAAGCACAACTTCACCACAAGCTAGAGAGATTTGCCAGCTACAGCTGGACACCAGACATTACTTTTGACTTTGTGTGCTTGCCAGAGATTGTCATTCTCTGGATTGTCACCAGTTTCATTTCTGATCAGCCCTTGCTGCAAAGTTGTACTGCCGGTCGACTGCCCAGGCAAATGTGCTTTTCTTTATTTGATTTACAAACAGCATTTTTTCTCAGCACTTTTTTGCTGGACTAGTGTAAATATGCTCTTCCCAAATATGCTCTGCAAACTCAGTTGGGATGCTGCTGCTGCCTTTGACTATCCCCTTTGTGTTTAGTGCTGGTTTTTTCTCCTATGGCCAAAACAGCAATCCGATTGCAGGAAAAAAATTCAAGTCCTTGCCTGGGCAGACACCACCTGTTAAGCAGATGGCACCCAAAGAAACACTCAGACCTCTGTTTGACCTGTTCACATCTCTGTACCACTCTCATCCCCAGAGCTAATCCAATCGTGCTTTTCTAAGAGAAATTATGACTTTCATTTACTGACACAAAGCATTTATTCTGTTCTGATTATACCATCTTTACAAAGCCTTTAGGGATTAGATGTGTTTTCTAGCACTTGGCTTCACCCAGGGAACTTGGCCAGATACTAACAGTCCTTAGAAGACATTCCTGCTTAACTCAAGCCCTGTGAGTATTTGCTGTCAAGTCAGCCTAAGCAGTTACATGGGCAGCTGGGCACAGGGGATACCAGCAGCCCAGTGTGGAGCTGGGCCACAGGCAGAGCATTGCAGAACTCTGCTTTTGAGATGTGACACATCTGGAATGAGGAACATGTTATCTTTGCCAAAATTCAAGGTTATAATCACAGAATCACAGAATGGTTTGGACTGGAAGGGATGGTAAAATCATGTACTTCCAGCCCCCTAGCATGGGCAGGCACACCTTCCACCAGACCATGTTGTTCAAAGCTCCATCCAGCCTGACTTTGAACACTTGCAGGGATGGGACATCCACAGCTTCTCTGGGAAATCTGTGCTAGTGTCTTATCACACTCACAGTAATAATTCCTCCTAATATCTAATCTAAACCTACTCTCTTTCAACTTAAAGCCATTCCCACTTGCTCTGTCACTGCACGATTTTGTCTGAAATCCCTACCCAATGTTCTCATAGGTTCCCTTTACGTATTAAAAGGCTGCTAAGAAAGTTAAAAATGCAGATTTGGAAATAATGGAACACAGCACAAAAAGAACCTAAAATAACAAAACACATCCTCATGATTTTGCTTAAGAGCACAGTTTTTCATTGTCTGCACTAATCCTCATGCAGTTTCCACCTCTCTTTCTATTATTTTAAGCTGGGATATCCTGTGATTATCTAAAGATTATCTATCTCCTTGTGGGGAAGAGGCACCAAAAATGGTTGAGCTTTTATGCTTCAGTGCCACACCAAGATAAAGGGCCATGGGTTTTGTGGGCTTTTTTACTTCCTTATTAAGAAAACTACTTTCTTTATTTCTCCTGACTAGTCATTTGGTGCTTCACAGTACTGCTGAAACCTTACTTCGTTCCCTTTAGTCCCAGACTCTTTTGATAACTTTNCCCCGACTTTTTTTTTAATTTTTTTTTTCTTTTTTTTTTTGGTGCATCTTCATTAGCACATTAGCAGTTTGAGGCTGTGTGCCATTACCTTCTGGAGATACAGCAACAAAACCTTGATTACTCTATCAGAAACAGGAAATGCTGTCTCTTCTTATGCGGCCCACAACTTATTTAACCCTTAAGCAGTACATGAAAATCAGAAGTGGTATGACAAATGGTAACACTGGGAATAGGGTATTTAAATACCTACCTCTCTTTTCATGTATTTCCTTGTTTTTAAAGGGATCTTCTGTGATACTGCATCACACCTCAACAGCAGAAATGGCAGTGATTAACCTCAAATGAGTTACACACCCAACATCCCTGTGGCTGTGTGCACTGCACATTTCTCTCTGGCTTAGCTGCTGCTGTCTTCTTCGGGTTCTCCAGACCTGCTGGGTGAAGACCCTGTCCTCCTTACCTCTGCCATCACATCCTGAAGTCCCCAGGCACCCATCAGATTGTTCCTCTCCTTCATAAAGCTGCAGAGGGATTCATATGCACAACTTCTATCTCAGTTAACAGGAATTCACTGCCTAAACACTGACTGTCCATGTGCATGGAGATGGGAATAATACAGGTCTTTGCTCTCAGCCAAGCAAGTGCAAAGGAGCATGCACTTCTGTTAAATACCTGGAGAACAGATGGAGGAACAATATAACATAAATTAAACCTGCACTGAATAAAAGCAAAGGCTGGCAGTGCTGGGATCTGGCATGTGCTGTGGCTGTGCTGGCAGAGCTGTAGGTATATATGGCTTATTTACTGCCAAGGTGGTGCTGCAATTAAAGTGCAAGGCATTGATTAAAATACCATGCAGTTTTCTTGGGGAAATATCCAGGGAAATAAGTTGTTTTGTGCTTACTTATGTCATACTGTATTAGCACAGGTATTTTAGATATTTGGTTAATTACTCAAAGTTTGATGTTCCAGAGGGGAGCAAAAACTTTGATACTGGGAGTAATTTTGTGGCAGGCAGGAAGTTGCCTCCGTATTTTTTCCTGGCAGTATAGATATAATTGTAACCTGGAAAAGAGACAGCAGAGATATACATGCATGCAGTATGTGGAATTTGGAATTATGGTTAAAATGCTTATGAGCATAATGGATGTGACATGCTATTTACAGGAATTCTCTCAGAACATCACTAAGTCTTTCATGGGATGGATAATTGATCTTTAGAGCAATATGTAGTGAAACCATGAAGAACTTAAACAAATAAATCCCAGATCTCTTGGCTGATGTTGTATGGAATGCAGAAGTGACCTACTCCATACAGATCCAGGGACTTGCAATCCTTTCCCAACACACCTAGTGCAGAAAAGTGTGGAAGATTGTGGGAAATCTCTGTAAAATGTGGAGGCTTGGCATGAGTTGGATTTCCTCTGTGTGTTCAACCACGGGATCCCACTGAGAGGTATCCTAATTCCTCAGTGGTTTGAGCTGGGTTTTTTGATGTGTATCTCAGGAGTGGGCAAGTGACAGCGTCTGAAGTGTCACCACACACGGCATATGTGTTTGTGGCAGCTGCTGCCTTGCTAATAGCAGCCGTGGGCCTTGTGCAACACCCTTGTTACAAAGGGCATTCTCCTCAGGGACTGCCTCTTTGCCCCCAGCTATTGATCTTTTTTCCATTCACATTCCTGTGATTAGCTTTTGACGAGCCCTCCCAAGCATCCCTGTGGGATTCTCCTCTTTTTCACTGGTGATGATTGGAAAATATGTGTTAAAGGCAGTGCGGACACCTCTGGGGTTTGCTGCAGCGGCTGATTAATCCCTGCGCTTTGCCAGTGCAGCCAGGCATACGCAGCGTCATGGGCAAAAGCAGAGACACAGATTTTTGTTCCAGGAATGTAATACTGAGTCAGGAGGCTCTCCATCAGCTCCCTCCAATACCTGTGTCCATCACATCACTCAGTTTCTCACAGGATCACAGAGATTATTTCAGGTATCCAGGAGACTTCTCTCCTTGCAACAGCATCTTCCCTCACAGAGCAGTGAAATTTTTGGCCAGGAGGGAGTTTGTAAACACAAGATCCCAAAGCTGGTGGGAACTGGAATCAGAAATGAGGTAGCCTTGGGCCTTGTTCCCTGCAGAATTGATTTTCTTCTGCACTTTTTTCTGCTCTTCAGTGTAATCTGAGCATCTGAACCCCTGGTTTTTCCACCAAAATGTTTTTGGCTCTGCTCTATCTCCTAAGGGCTGCAAAGGTGACACCTGAGAGACATTATTTCAATTTCTGTTTTAAAACATCAGATGGTATCATATTTGCAGGGGTTGGTGCCAGGAAGACAAGATCAACAGTTGCCAGAACAAGTTGTTGCTTTCATTTTAAAGACAAGAGTCTGGGCTTTTTTTGATTTCTCTTGATTTTCCTTAGCTGGCCATTGTTTGTTAAGGGCTTGGAGTAGTGGGCAAGGGGCATTGGTGGAGAAAAGGCACCTCTAGCCACACACTCGTCCTTCCCTGCTGAAGGAAAGTGGCACACTACCATATCCTGATCAATATGACTCAGGTTATTCCACACATACTCACAGAAGCTATTTTCTGACCATTTCCATGTGGTGTGTACTGGGACAGCTCACAGCTTCTGGAGTAACTGGTGAAATATGGGAATACTTCTGCATGAACCTGCAGTGCTAGAGCTGCACCTCAGATTATAGAGAGATGGATGCAGAGGTAGGAATCCAGAGCATCCCTCCAAACTGGGTTAATTTGGAATTCCTTGGAGAAGTGGTAAAATAAGTTGAGCAGAGTAGCTCTCAAAAGGCAAAGACAGCTCTAAAACAACTGGTCACTTCATGACATTACCTTCCTCTCCTGCTTCATTTTCCACCCACAGGCAGGTCATGATAATAGGAGCACACAGGAATTAGTTTTCCCTTCCTCTGCAGAGCTGTGGCGTGCATTGTACCAGTAGCATCCTCCACAGGGACACTGCCACTTTACACGTGATACAGCATATTTTGGGACCCTTGTCTTTTGTTATTCACTTTATGACTGTACTGGTGTTTCCTGGACTACAGCAATTTACAACTTGGATGTTCTCCTTACAGTCTATTTTTTAAATAGTTCTCTCATATCCAAGGGGTGGACAATAATGTCCTGGTTTGTTCCTTTCAGTCCTGTATTTCTCATGCATCCTACTCTGACTTTTGACAAGAAGAGAATACAGAAAGTATCTCATTGGAATGTCATCTGACCCCTTGGGCCCATTGCAGGTCATTGCAATAATAAGAGATGTTTCAGGCGTCCCCACAGTGAGGTGGGCTACTTATCCTTCCCCTACACAAGGAGCTCCTCACTGATCAGGACAGTGGGGAGAGTTGGGACAAGGGAAGCATAGGCTGTGGGAGGCAATTCAGTCATCTAAGGCTGACCTCTGTGGGTTTGTGAGGAAGCCCTCCAGTGCCATGTGGAAAGACTTTTCTGGAACAGTGACTGGCATGGTCTCAGCAATGCACTTGTGCTGTTCTGGGACATGGAGATGAGGTTGCGTGGGTGGAAATGATCCCTGAAGATTGCATCAGCTCTGGGCTTGGGGGATGAGCCCAGTGTGGCTCATCAGAGAGTGGCACCATCACTCATCTGCAGAGTGGTACCAGCCATGGCAGAGCAGGACAAGCTTCAAACCTTGCAGTTCAGGAGTGGCAGACTGCAGTTTTAAGAGAGTAAGGGAAAGCAAAAACCATCAGCGCTCCTTTTGCAATATATTGGATCATTGGGAAAGCATCAAGATATCAGTAATTTTAAAACTTGCACGTCATAGGGAGAGATTCTCTCAAGGACTGGCATTTGGTTTAAGTCTACATTGTGGGATGCTCCAGGGTGTGCTTCTCTCCTAATTTGCTCCAGTTTCTCTCCTGTCCTCTAGTTGGCTCCAGTTACTCAAGGGCACATTAAGACATTCAAAATGTTACTAGATCACCAGACATGTTTGGGTTCTGGGTGCTCCTGGGATGATCCTCTGCTCTGTCAGCTTTGCTGTTTGGAGGAAGACCGAATCTAATCTGGAGAGTGGGCTGAGAACACACTTTAAAACAGTGTCAGTGAAACTTCAGTTTTGCATCTTGATCACAGCTGAAATGCTGCAGAGGCTGAAGGACTGGAGGTCCTTTTCCCAGATAAAGTCATCGGATAAGGCCTTAATGGTGTGAATTTAAATTCATCCCACTCTAGTTAGCCCTCTATGACCACTGGCCATTGGGGAAGTGGAGGATTCAAAGATGAAGGAGCATGGTATGGAGGAGGCTGCCTGGCCAGGAAGACAGCTTGTTTACTGGAAAAACTACAAATTTGGCTTCTTCCCACCATTATGGATCATGGCAAGTGTGCTGCCCTGTTGCCTCTGTCCAGCTGAATCTCTGCCTACACCGTGCTGGCTTCAGGGGACACTCAGACACACAGCATATGTGTACAGCCTTTATACAGGAACTGAAATTTCGACAGGTGCCATTGCAGGCAGCAGTGCTCCCTGGCATGTTTGGAATCTGCAAAGGAGGATACAAATCCTACGGCGATTGTGAAGATGCTATCCAGGGAACAAAGTGTAAGGCAAGGACAAGAGAACCTAGAGTGGATTTCATAACCCTGAGTCACTCCTGCTCTTCTGAGTGCTTCCATGTGTGTTAAGCTTCCCTGAATGAGCAGGTTCACTGGAGTCCACAAGGAAAGCATAGCTGAGGGAAAAAGTCATGGCCAATGTATGTGAGATGGATTTTCAGTGCCAAGAAAAATCATAAAACAGCCTACTAAACTCTTAGCTATCTTAAAGTCTAAACGAGACCCAAGGCTGGGTGACTTCATGGTTGGTTTCACCTGTGTGTCAAAGAAAGGAGACAAACCTGACTCTAGGAAGGAAAAAATTACTGTGGCTGGGGTCAAAGTGGTAACTAGCAAGTATAAAGACAGCAGCAAAGAAAGTAGGAGTAGTGTAGAATGACTCGTAATCAACCAACATATTAAAATGTCATGAAGAAAAGCAGATGAAAGTTATAAGAAGGAGGAAAACTCCAGCATGAGGCAAAACCAAGGAATTCTCCAAATATGTAGAAGGACTGAAATTAATCCAGATCCTTGTACTTTTGCTTGCAGGAATAAATTTGATACTTGCGCTGTTGCTGTTGAAATAAGGTGTCAGTGGTGAGAAAATGAAAAATGGCTAGTGCAGGGGAAATTCATTCTCCAATTAGATGCTGTCAAGGTCATAATCATCTAAAAATGATCTGGATCTTCAGGAGATCAATCCTATGTGCCATGTCCCATATTGGCTGTTTGTATGTGTGCTCGAACTAGGAAGCCAATTCGGCGAGCATTGTCTCAAACTGGTGTAGCTTGGGATATCCCTGAAGTCATAGCAAAGGACACAGACTCTTGTTCTTCTTCTATAAATTTCTTATGTTGTTAGAGTGTCCTCTTCATTGTCATGCTGTTCCTCAAATTTCATGGCCACCACTGGAGCACTACCACTGCAGCTTCCAGACTCCTCCATACCTTTCCTCTTGACTACAGAAGATTTCATTTTGTAGAAAATACTCTTTGGCAAAGACTTGACTCTTGTGTTACTATAATTAATTAGCTGATTAATGCATTCAAGTGGGTAGGTATGAAATTAATTTTAACAGTGTTCATGAATTTCTCTGTAGGTGAACTAAGAAGTTGAGGGAAAAAACCAGACACCAATACACACAGAAATGCTAAGGTTTCTTGTGTTGTCACAATACATGGAGATGTTCCTGGCAGGCATTACCGTGAACAAGACTATGTAAAGAATATGGTGCTTTAAAAATAATTGCAATTCACAGGTGTAGGGAAGCTAGAAGTGCATTAAAGTTGTAGTTGCCCCAGTTTTGGTCTGGAGATTAGAGCAGCTGGCAGGTAAAATTCCAGGGGACTGGCATATAGGAGGGCACTGCATTGTGGAGGTAGTCCCACAGCTTGGGAGAAAAGGTGAATGTTTTGTTTTTTGAAGGTGGGAAAATGGGGTGGGAAGGTTGGAAGGCTCATGAGAGTGCTGGGGGGTTCTGGTGAGGAGGGTCCCCGTGATGATGGTGCCATCAGGCAGGTGTCTCAGAGGGCAAGGGAAGGTCGTGCTCTCGGGATGAGCAAGCAATTCGGCGCCGAAGCAATCCTCCGGCTGGCTGGAGGAAGCTCTGTGGTTGAGTTATGCAATTGTGCTCTAGGAGGCTTTTCTCTGCGGAGTTTTTGCTACTCACAACTTTGGAAAGTGGGTGAGGTGGAGCCTTGGGATCAGCTTGTAGGACTGTGTCTCTGGGTTTAAGGAGTCCTGAACAACTCCAGTGTTACTGACACAGAGAGAGGGGCCACTGCTAAGAAATGGATCCCTTTCCAAGTTCATCCTTTTTGAAAGCAATTTGATATGTTGGACTCTTTTACTCGCTTGCTTTCTTTTTGAAAGCTTCCGCGTCGGGAGGAGGTAGGTAAAGCAAGCAGCTGTTGCCAGGAGTTAATTGGGGCTCCCCAAGCCTAGGTGCTGTGCTTTTCTGCTTTAATCTTTCACAGTTTGTAGCACTGAAGCATTTTATTTTTAAGGGAGCTACTACACTCTCCCTCTCTACAGGAAACAGAATATAAAAAAAGAAAAGCGGAGGAAAAGATAGAAAAAAAAAAGGATTTGGCGAGGAGCCAAGCCCAGTGACTGAAGTAAGAAGTAGGGAACTTGGAGTAAGTGTAGTTGCCGGGACATTGTATGTCAGAGGGAGTCAGCGGCGGATTTTCAGGGTGTCGGAGAGGACGCGCAGTGCCCATCTCACAGCGCAGATAAGGTTTGCGTCCTTAGGTGAATGTCCTGGCGCTGCGACTGCGAGCGAAGTTGTCGGTCTTGGGAGGGGATAAAGCTGCGTGTAAATGAGAAGAGAGGAGTGTACCGGAGTGCTATGGAGGGCAGCAACTTTGTTGCTGTGACTTTTACACGCCTTCAAGGGTAAGATTTAACGCTTTCCTTCCGCTCACTTGTTTTTCCCGCCAGTTTTGGGGGGGTGGGGGGTGGAGGGGGAGAAACTTGTGGGGTTTTTTTTAGACCCAAGAGTTTCGCGAAGCATAATCAAAGCGCTCGGGGTTGAGCTTTTCCTGCGGGCGAGCCGAGAGACGTCTGGGTGGAGTGAGCTGAGCTGTGCATGATTCCAAGCAGCAGCGGCAGGAGCAGCAGCAGCCGCCCGGGGAAGCTGCTATTGTTTGTTTCAGAGGGATCAGACTGCGTTTCTCTTTGGGAACCCGCTCCGCCACAGCTGTTGATCCGTAACTCGAGCGTCGTCGCAACTAACTTACCCAGAGGAGCTGAATGCAGTTTTTTGACTGCCATCCTGGTGTCAGTTTAAAGAGTGTTTTAATGAAGACAGATGGAGGATGTTGGATCATTACTTTAAGACGTGGCAGATAACAGACTCAGCCTGTTTCCCAGCAATTACAGCTAATTGCATTGGTGCATTGGAGTGTAGGGGTGGGAACGCAGAGTTTCATGGGTTTCTGTATATGTAGATTGGAATAGGACCAGAAAATAGCTGTAGGGCTGGCTCACCTCATCCAGGATACCTCTTCAGGTGTGGAAAAAGCAGGAAGGTTTCAGGGATACTTTCAAACTCATCGCATCGAGTCAGTAAATTTAAACTAGAGGGCTACACTCCTTTTGTAAATCCTGATGGCAGGAGTGACAATTTACACTTAAGCCTTAAACTTATTCCAGGTTTTAATTTTGCCAAGTCTGATTTCAGTCCTGAAAAAAGAGTAGTTTTTGGATTAAAAACACACGTTTTGGTTGTCCACTCTGCAGCCCACTTTCTGTGTTTGCAAAGCAGGGAGTGGTACAACACATGCTATTCCCTGTTTTGCTCTTGAGGTATTCAAACACAAGAGGAAGTAAGGAGGGGTGGAGAAATGCAAATAGTAACGTAATTCAGTGCTGATAGATGATTAGTACTAATTACTTCTAATGGCTGAAATTTTTGTGTCTGCTTTTGGTAAGGAAAAGCAAATGCATTCTTCTCTTTGGAACCAAAATTTGACCAATTTGACTGAAACAGTTAGTACAACTATAGTTCAAAGGGGCCCCTTGGCAAAAACGCCTTTGTGTGGCACATGGCAAGGTCAGTCTGTACCAGGTGTGCCAGAGCCTTGGCAAACGTTGCACTGTGATGTCCTCCCTTTGCAATACCTGTGAGTGATTGTGATGGTCCAGCTCCAGCATGTGACATGTGGCAACAAAGGCATGGATAAAACAGGGAGGCTGAGGACCTGATGTATTTTAAATCCTTGGTATTACCTCAGATGTGCCTCCAAATCCGGTGTAAAGTGATACATGTTCAAAATTTAGGGACTGAGGTCTCATATTTAACATCATTACGCTGCCAAGAGCAATGAGCGGTGAAAAGAAGTTTTCAACTGTTTTTGTCATGATGCTCAGTGCCTGAGATCTATTTTCTCGTATGTTGAGTTATTGGTTGGAAATTTAGTACTTTAGCCTGAAAAATAATAGAATTCTAAGATCAGTGGGTATTTGTGATCATTACATCATCTAAACAGAAATTTTAAAAAGCCCAGACTTTTGTGCAAAAACTGACCTGACCTGAAAAGGTGAGTGGAGGCATGATATGTTTTCTGAATTTGTACTTGCACAGGGTTATTTAAAGTTTTTTGTGTGCATACATACCACAGAATATTTGGTGGCAAAATTGACTTGAGAAATCTTGTTCTTCTTACTAATTCCCCTCATTTCTGGGTGCTTGCTTCTCATACTTCAGCACAATTCACTGCCCCCTCAGATCTAATATGACCATTGCTTTGGCAGGAATTTCAGTCTGTACTGAACTACACCCCATGATCTGGATTAAAATAACCCTTCCAAAAATGATTGTATTTAACATGGATCATTTCACAGAGTCTGGGAATGAAGTGATAGGAGCGGAAGCACCAAGTATATTCTAATTCATATTTATCATTGAATCTGATGTATCATACAGCTTTGCCCAGAGAAACTGGGCCAAGAAACAAGACATGTTCTCCATCCACAACATCTGCTCTGCATTCATCCAGCTTGTGCCATGTCTTTTGTCATTTTGCCACTCAAGGCTGTGGTGGTGGGAAATGCCTCCCTTCTCCAGTGTGCAGTACAGCCCTCAGTGAAACTTTGCAAAGCCCACATGTTGTAGCTCATTGCGCCTTACCTCTCATACAGGAGGAGCTTTGCAGTTGTGTCCTCAAGCCAAATCACTAAACTGTGGAATGGTCTGGGTTGGAAGGGACCTTAAATATTGTCCTATTCAACTCCCCTGCCATGGGCAGCAATACCTTTCACTAGACCAGGTTGCTCAGAGCCCCTTCCAGTCTGGCCTTGAGCATTTCCAGGGATGAGGCATCCACAACTTCTCTGGGCAGCTCGTGCCAGGGCTTCACCACCCTCCCAGTAAAGAGTTTCTTCCTAGTATCTAATATAAGCCAACTCTCTTCCAGTTTAAAACCATCCACCCTTAACCTGTCATTACATGCCTTGCCCAAAGTACCTCTCAAGCTCTCTTGTACCTAAGTACTGAAATTTGCTCTAAGATCTCTCCAAAGCCTTCCCTTCTCCAGCCTGAACAGCCCCACTCTCTCAGCCTGCCTCCACAGCAGAGGTGCTCCATCCCTCTGGGCTCACTCCAGCAGGTCCCTGTCCGTGCTGTGCTGGGAGCCCAGAGCTGGGTGCAGTGCTCCAGGTGGGTCTGAGCAGAGCAGAGCAGAGGGGCAGAATCCCCTCCCTGCCCTGCTGCCCACGGGGCTCTGGATGCAGCCCAGGACACGTTTGGCTCTCTGGGCTGTGAGTGCACACAGCCAGCTCATGTTGAGCTTCTCATCCACCAGCTCCCTCAAGCCCTCCTCCTCTGGTCTGCTTTCAAACCATTCTCTGCCCAGCCTGCACTTGGGATCTCTTTGACCCGCCTCACTTCTGTCTCTCTTAAATAAGGCAGAATTTGATTTGTGAGAAAACATCATTTCTCTATACAATACCTGTCAAAGCAGCTTCTCATTGTGGCTACTGGAATACCCAGAGCCCTTGATGAAACTGTCAGTAGCCATGAAGCAGGTGGATTGTCTTTGCAGATGTGAAAGCAATGGACAGACAGTTAATAGAGCCCTGTAGGTACGAAAGCATTCTATGGTGAGAGGGGATAATTTATTTGTAGCTTATACTCCCAGTGCCCTGTAGGTGAAGAATTGGGAATTTGAACTTTAAATAATTTCTGCTATAGGTCGTGAAAACATGGGGAAGCAACATATGTCCTGTTAAGCTGAGGGGTTGCACCTGCATGAGTGCTCAAATACTCTGAGCCCCACTTGATTACTGAACAGAGCAGAGTACCTGGGGTAAAAAGAAATGAAGAAAATCCGAAAATAATCAAATGGAAAATGGAGCAACAACAACAAAGAGTCCAGAAGGGCTGACAGAGACTGTGGAAACCAACTAGAGGAGACTGAAGCAGCACTGCACTTTGCCTGACCATAGCTGGTGCCAGGGAAAATTAACACAAACAGGAAATTGCCTTTTTTTTCTGACTATAGAATGTTTTTTGTGTGTTTATGGGTTTTTAATTAATTCAGGAAAAGGAGGCTATGAAATTGTCCTATCAGAATTTGAGGAGTACTTAATACCACACAACAAATGAAATATGAGATAACTTTTTTCCCCAATATTTTTTTCCCCTGGAAAGCATAAAGAGAAATTAAATCTGTAATTAAAAATAAATGGGAGTGATAGGAAGCTGATGACCCATCATTGCAAGTTTGGAAGGGAAACTGAATCTCAGATATAAAAAACAGGAAAATAAAGAAAACTGAACAGGGACATAAATTTTGATTACACGTGAAGTCTGTGGGGGAAAAAAATACCCTGAGGGATTTTGTTGATAAATACAGGTGCAAAGATGTGGGACCATGCAGGTAGAATTGAGAGTCTAAAACAACCCAAGAAAAAAGACCTGGGGCTGAAAGGCAGGAAGAGCCAAGGTCAGCCAAGAGAGCACACCTGTCTCCACAAGCAGTGATAAGTGAGACAAATGGGAGCAGTACCTGTTGCTCCACCAAAGTGGACAACTTCACCATTGCTTGCTTGTGTTTCTTTCACACTGGTGGTCAATGAACTCTCAGAGTGAAAACAGACACCTGGAAGTGTGACAGTTGTCACAGAGGGGGTGTGAGCAGGCAGCCTTGCGCAGAAGCTACAGCCCTCATGAGAGTGGCTTTCCTCTGTAAAGAACTATGGGGATTAGATGTGTGAGTCAATAACAAAGCAGTAAAGGAAGATATTTGCAATATTATGAAAATAAAGGGTACACCTCAGTGCAATAGGGGTGTGTCCAGCCCTTAATGCCATCATCTGTGTGCCCATTGAATAGTGACACATTTTCAAATTACATTGCGGTTTGGGCAAGTCAGGAACTGAGTTTTGCCTAGAGGATCAGGTCATCTTGGGAAGGATTCATACATAACTCCTGGGATTTAACTAAGTGAGCAGGTATGCCAAATCTGTGTGGTGGCAATGACGTACTGGAGAGGTAATTGGTACAAATGGATGTGGCAAAGTTATCTCCCATGTCTGCCCAAAAAGGCAAAGTTTTGTGGGAATTGAAAGCCTGTAAGGGTATTTGTGCTGCCATGATGGTAACTTAAATTTACTGCTGAGTGAAGACGTTCAATGCATGCAATCCTGATTTAATGCATTGAGAAGCTGTGGAAACTACATGCTTTCTATATCAAAACCCTGTATTGTTTCAGTCTTCTTGTCAGGCTGCAGTCCCATCAGAAACCAGGGTTCAAAGAATCACAGTAATTAACGAAAGCCATGTGTCAGAGCTGAAGGAAGTTTCAGGTTTTTGTTTGAAAGATGTGAAAGTCTGTTGTTTGTTTCATTTATTACTGATAAAAGAAAGCTTATAACCATCTTCGCTTCTCTGGTCCCCTAAAAATATAAACATCCTTTTTTCACCCTCTGCTGAAATTGCATGCATTGTCAATTGAGTACACAGCTGGGAGAGGTTTGGTAGCTGGGGATTGTTTTTCTAAAATGTTTGGAAAATACATGAAGATCCAGGGTTCATATAGGTCACGTAATCATGAATATGATGGTTATAACCAGTTAACCTTTTGCATCTTTGTGCTGACAGTGAGGAGTGACTTTTGTTTTTCTAAAATGTTTTGCAAATACAGCAACATCCAGAGTTCATATGGATCATGTAATCATCAATATTTTGATTACAGCCAGTCAACCTTTTGCATCCTTGTGCTGCCAGGATTACCAGATTAGTGATTATCACATCTGTGACTCCTGGTGCTTTAGGAAATCTGAAGTCTTTACCTCTATGTGTGTGGGGAGTGTCACACTTTTCCCATCATCTTATGGGGAACTCTCTGTCCCTGTTAGCAGGGTTTTGTAAGACATAGTAGTAGTTCTAAAACGTGGAAAAAATATGTTGAAAGTGATAGACAGAGATCAGGGATGGAAAGTAAGTTTGGTCAACAGGGTCAAGAAAGCTTTAGGTTGTGACATTGCATATTTTAACTTTAAGTAGTTTGGCTTCATGGGCAGAGAAATTCTGAGGAGAGGTGGTACCAAGCATTTGTCTTGATGAGAACAAACAATGGATTAAGAAACAATTGGATGAGTGAATAGAGAAAGGACATCTTCCAAGAGAGGCTCCCAAACCCCTTACTGAATTCAGATTCGTGCAACTGCAGCTGCTAAATATAGCTTTGCTGGAGTATCTAGAGCATAAGTTTGATGTATGCAGGATTGTAGAGTTTTCCTTAAAGTTTACCTTTATTTTCTGCAAAGACATGAAGCCTAAGCTCTCACTGGTGGTGTTGTATCAGGCCTGCATTTGGGCAGTGGCATAGGCTGTGTTCACATATACATATTTCCAAAATATGACATATTTGCTATTCCTGTCTCCTTAGGCACCCTTGCTCTGCAAAGACAGCATAGAATAAAGTGCAAAAACTACATTCTGTCACCTAGAAAACTTGTTCTAGATAGACTGTGACTTGAGATCTCAAGTGTCTCAGCTTTCCTCACTGACCACTTAAGCAACTGCTACAGTGTTCCTGTAGATTCAGGCTCCTGGTCGCAGAGCAATGCCAGCTTTTCTCATGTTCGCAGATCCTCTAGGTTGTCAGCACCAATATCACCTTCGAATATGATTGGGACACTGAAAATTTCACTGCTAGCCAGTTTTGATGTGATTTTTTTTTTTTTTTTTAATGCTCAAGTCTTCTGCCTATCCGGGTATATTCAGGGCCTTAAATGCATTTCTGGTGGCTGGCCTTATCTTCTGGGCCAGGTAGTTTGCAGCCAGTGGAGAAGAAATTTTATTCTAGTCTGCCCCAAACATGCAGGATGACCAGCAATGGACAACAGTGTGAGCCAGAACGTGTTGAGGAGAGGCGGATTTACAGGAAACCAGTGCTTGCCGCTGCTTCCTCCTCTTCAAGGAGGCTGGTCTTGCTCTGGGTAGACACGCAGTTCCTCTGTACCCTAAGTACAAGCTCTGGGTGTGTATTTCTCATTTTCATATAGCACCAATGTAGTGGGAATGTCCTTTTCAGTCTCTCTTCCACTGGCTGCTTCTTTGTGCCATGTCAGGGGATGAATTGATCAGCATGTTCCAGGTAAGGTAGCCCACTGATGCAGTGCAACCTGAAAACCTAAGATTATTTTGTATTTTAATGCATTCTAGATGATAAACTGTGGCTGTTGGCCACAGTACATAGGAATTTGTTTCCCCCATTTATTTGGCACAGGACGAGATGTATGTGCTGCTGTATGTGTTGTGAATTGCCTTCTCTTTTCTCTTGCAGAAGTTCCATGGAGTTGGACTAAAATAAAGTTCTGGGATGTCTCTATTTGGATTAAAATTTGGAAAGAAGAAATTGAAAGGTGAGTGTGGTCTGGTAATTCCATTGTCATGGGAGTAAAGGAATGTAAATACAGCACACGTGCAAGTCCTTAAGCTCCTGTTTGGGAGCATGTCTGGCCCAGAGCAGGTGGGGGAAGATATACTTTCTTTTGTTTTCCTGCATTTCATACTGCCTTGGAGGAGTGCTGCAGACTGGGTGCCAGTGAATGTGCCCCAGACTGGGGGCACATCTGCAGCAGGACCAGTGACAGAGTTTTTGCACTGTCGTGACACATGACTGCCTTGGGGAAGTTGGGTTTTGGTGGTTTTTTTTTACAGGAATCCTTTGCGGGTGTGGGTGGATGAGCAATGCACAGTGCAAAGGTCCAATGGAGTCTTTGGATGATGAAATGTACTGGTGCATCTCAAATTCTGTGTTCAATTTTGAGCCCCTCAAGAAAGACTTTGAGGTACTGGAGCATGTGCAGAGAATGGAAAAGAAGCTGGTGAAGGATCTGGAGCACAAGTCTTACAAAGAGCAGCTGAGGGAGCTGGGGAGTGTTTAACCTGGAGAAAAGGAGGCGCAGGAGAGACCTTATTGTTTTCTAAAAGTACTTGAAAGGAAGCTGTAGTTATGTGGGGGTCACTCTCTTCTCCCACGTAACAAGCAACAGGACTTGAAGAAATGGCCTCGATAATCCAGGGGAAGTTTAGATTGGATATTAGGAAAAATTCATTCACGGAAAGGCTTGTCAAGCATGCCCATGGCAGTGGTGGAGTCTCTGGAGGTGTTTAACAGATGTGTAGATGTGGCGTTTAGGGACATGGTTTAGCTATGGAGTTGGCAGTGTTGGGTAAACAGTTGGATTTGCTGATCTTGGAGGTCTTTTCCAATCTAAACAGTTGTATGATTCTATTTTATGATGGCAGTGGCCCAGATATTCCCTCCAATCAGAACCAGGAAGAAGAGTAAATTAGAGACGTGCACCCTGAGAGCACACACGTGTGTGCACCCTGAGAGACCCAGTGTGCAGTCTCTGGTCAGGGATCCAGGTCTGCAGACATGGTGAGGAGGGAAAGTCTCTAGCCTTTCCTTTCAGGGTGTTCCTCTCTGTATTTGATGAATGTGGAATTACTGCCCTACTCGTATTTTGACAAGAAATTCTTTTCCAACCTCTCTGAGCTCAGAAGACTGAACAGCTTTTTCCCAGGGGTTTATTTTTGCAGTTGTGCTGCTATTTCCCCTTCCTGGACCAGGGCAGACTGTGAGCCCTGGTGTTAACACAGGGGCATCCGTTTGCTCCTCTGACAGTCCCATGAGAGGAGGCTGTGATTGCTCCCAGGGAAGGATCTCTGCCAGCCCCAGATCTTTTTTACCCCATCTTGGCTTTGCACATGAGGGAGCAGAGGTTTGTCTGTGAGCCACCATCCACTCAGGGCACTCCCACTTGTAAAGCAGTAGCTGTTCAGATTATCAAAAAGATTCTGTTGCTATATTAGGAAAGTGTTGTGTTTTGCCTGGGCCCGGGCCTGGATTTTAGCAGGGAAGGGTTCAGCCCCCCTGCTTTCAGCCAAATATTTGAGAAACTCAGATCTTCCTAGATATAAACCCTGTGTTTTATTGGAAAGAATAATTTATTTTCACATCTAACAATCAGTTCAAAACCAATGAAGACGAACTGGAAAAAGTTCAGAGGATAAAGGAAGCAGAGGTGATCAGGGAATGAGGAGCTTCCATAACAGGAAGCTGAGAGTGTTTTCTCCTCCTCTAGTGTTTTAAATTATTTTGCCTTGCAGCCTCAAATGATTGCTCCTTGCAAACATTTAACTAGGCATAAATGCCAGTGTTGAAGTGCTATTTTAGTCCAAGAGCTTATAAGTCTTTGTGTTTGTAGAAGTCCAAAGGACTGTGCTGCCTGAGAGCAGGCAAGGCCTTCCGACAGGGAACATCCCATGTGCTCATCTTGGAGGAACAGTCTGCTTATGGAAAGACAAAATTTCTGCTCCAAAAACAAAGCTAGATGACATTTAGCCTTGCTGAAGAGCCGTGCACATGCTATGACTTTAATTGGAGGGAATGGATTACCTCAGGCATCAGCTGCTGGACCTGGGATCAGGATTGCTCCCATGAGATCCAGCGTTTCTCCCCAGCAAGGCATGGTTTCCACATGAGCTGAGGTGCAGGTGAAATATGAG
The DNA here is from genome assembly GCA_013397155.1 of Irena cyanogastra. NCBI lineage: Eukaryota > Metazoa > Chordata > Aves > Passeriformes > Irenidae > Irena > Irena cyanogastra. The sequence continues at coordinate 139,938 of VWZV01012748.1, read as the reverse complement.
CGGTTTAGTTTAAGAGGACAGGTTACATGGTCTTAAGTTTCTTGGAGATAAGGGTCGGCTTTTTATAGTCTCAAGTTCTTTATAGAAGTTATCAGGAGTGTAACTAAAACGCAGCTCATGTTGACACACAAAGATGCCTGGAGGAAACCAATTGTTGGATAATGTTGGTGAAGCTGTTCCAGCTGAAGCAGGGAAGTACACCTCTTAGACAAGCAGCAGAGGTGTTCCTACAGAAAAGGTGCCTGAGATCTTTTACGCTGAGGTTTAACCTACAGTGAACGTGGGTGGAACAGAGAGGAAGGACACCACTTCTAGTTCATTGAGTGTGTGGAAGGTTGGAGATGGCTGATAATTGTGGAATATCTCTGATCACTGGCTTCCTCCCATGGCAGTTTAGCTCAGTGTTTGAGCTTCATACCTCAAGGACAGAGATAGGCAGGTACTGTCCATCAGAAAAATAGGAATAGAGAGCAAGGGGAATTCACCTACACAGATGGAAGAGCAGTCATTACTGCAGTTTGGTCTCTATAAGCCCAGCCTCGGGGCACTGTGAGAGGAGGAAAAGGTTTATGAATCGAGCTAGGGCTTTTGGAAAGCTCCACTGGGTTTCCCTTGTTGCTGCTCACCAAGGCAGCTGGGCTTGAAGCAGAAAGGCTCTGGGCAGAGCTTGGCAGCTCCTGCAGAAGGCAGCCCATAACTGGCAGTACGGGACATCGAGCTCAGCTGCCTTCTGCGATCCTCATTCTGATCCGATAGGAAATGTCTCACCACAATAGACATTGAGTATGAAAAATGTATTTATTTTTACATAATTTCCCATGAGGGAAATAACTGTGAATTGAAAAACTTCTCAAAGTTCGCTTTGGAGCTGTATTTATTTTTATGATTTTTTGCATCACTTCCTATCACTGTGCATTGCTGTTATTAACAACATGTGCAATTGTGTTAAGCTGTGGTATTTACCAGCATGTCTAAGAGACACTGTTTTCTAGTAAAGGAAATTATATGTGCCAGCCAGTCACTGTCAGACTAGTTTTCAAAATAAAAACAAAACACTATTTCAGCTGCTTTTTTTGGCGAGCTAATATTAGTCAAAATATTGTGAACTACTCTCAGAAATAAAACCAGGACACAGAGTGATATAAAATCTAAACCAGCTGTAGAGGGGGAAAATCAGTTTTTCAAAATAAAGAAAAGACCATTTCTACTGCTAATATATTTGAAAAATGTATATTTCATTCTGAAGTGGACTGAAACAAATATGAAAAGACGTAGATGCTTCTTGAGAATGAATTTGTTGGCAGGCGTTTCTGAGACCTGATGAGTCCCCACCTCTGCCCAGAGCCAGGGCAGGTGGCTGAGACATTGCCAGGAGTAGGAAAGGAAGGCAAACCAGAACTGGTGTTATTGAAGGAGATGGGAAAAGAGAGAGATGAATCAGCTTACGTCCCTTCCTAGAAAACCCTAAATGGGAATATTTTCAGGTTTAAGGTTATCTGACGCTTCTGTGTCCTAAGAGTGCTATTCGACCACAAATGTTGTACAGGCTGTACAAATTTGGGGCATCCTTTTGGAGCTGTCTTTTCTTCTTTTCTCTTTTCTTACGGTGATAATATAAAATGCTGCTTTTAGAAAAGGGCAGGGTCTATCATTGAATTAACTAGACCTGAGGCAAAAATATTTCCAGTTCACCCTCAGGGTTTTTTATTTCAGACCTTCCATCTGCTGTATGATAATGGAGGAGGTCAGTACATCACCAAAGTGGGCCCTCTGTTAGTGACTCCAGTGGCAAAATATTTTGTCTTTCTCTACTAGGGATATATGGAATATTTTACCTGTGTGAGAAATTCCACTATGTGTGGTATCTGTTTGATGTTTAGCAGGAGGCTGAGCTCAGTACCAATCACCAAAGACACTGTCCATGACCACAAAAGTGTATTTATTGCATTTTACTTCTTCAGGAGGAAGGGGCATTCTTGGTTATTTGAGGCAAAAAGACAAAATAAATATATTTATTTAATAATGGAGGGACAGGAAGGACGAAAGGGGGCTAAAACTGTTGATGATGATGTCCCTGTAAGGTCATGATGTATGCTTTTTCTTAACTAAATGCCTCACACTCAGCATAGTCTACTCCATTTCTGAGATGAAAATGCATGTGATTGCCAGCATAAATCCTCTCCAGACAGGGCAGCCAGAGAATCTCCACAGAAGAGGGAGCATCTGCACAGTAAAAATGTGTGGGTTTGTAGCATGGAGTCCAGGAGATCCCCTCCTATGAGCCAATAAAAAACCACATTTGTTTGCCAGGCAGCTGAACATGTTCCTGCTCCGAGCAGAGCTTTGCTCTGGCCTCCCTCTCCCCATTTCCATCCCACTGGTTTCTCAGTGCTGCTGTGCCCAGCCATGCTCGCTGAGCCCTGCCAGGCTCTGGCTGCAGCTCAGGGCAGGGATGGGCTTTGGTTTCGCGCTGCGGAGCAGCGGGTGCGCGGCACTGCTCACGTTACAGCCTCAGGGTGACACTCAGGTAATGAGGGTCCGACAAATGTCCATGTCCCAGGCTGGCTGTAACATATAGACATCTAACCACTGTGACCCTCAGACCTGTCACATGGCTCTTTGCTTCACCCGTGCATCCTCTGATCCACGTGAGGTGATGAACCTTTCATGTAAAGATCCCTGGCTTTGGTTTTGGATGAAGTTCACTTGTTGCAGCTCTGATCCCAGCAAGGCATTGCTGTGTTATGATTGTGATATTCTGTGGTATCAGTGCTGTAAGAAATAATCCCATTCTCTTTACCCTAGTGACAGAGACTCTACCCAGATACAGCACCTGCAAATCAAGACACTTGTTGCATGGTTCTTTCACCCCGAATGATTGTAAAAAGGGGCAATTATTGCTTTCAGGTGCGAGGAGATTTTAGCTACTAGCTTGTATAATAACCTCCTAGGAGAAAGATATTTTGGTTGCCTAACAGCTATGATGACTTGCTTTCTCTCATGGAGTTGCCTTTCAATGGAAACTGTAATTCTCAGGTTTTTTGAGGGGACCATAGAGGTAATGACTCACCATGAAAGACCAGAAAATAGGTCCAAGATTTGTCTGCCTGTTAAGAGATGGCTGATCTCCTGGATGCTTGGTGTGAGGTGGCCATAGTTGAGAGGTGATAGCAAAAGCTGGCCCACACAGTGGTGATGAGATGCCCAAAACTGGGGACAACAAAAGTTAGGAGGGAGATGGGACAAGGAGGAGGTAGCAGGACACACGTCATGAGGTGTGTGACTAGAGGAGGTCTTCTGAAACTGCTTATAGCCTGTTGCAGAAGAGACCTGAATTACAGTCCCAGTAGGGTCAGTTCCCTTGGAACCAGAACAATCTGTTACAGCTTTCACAACTTGATAATGGCTTTGCTAAGAACCACTCTGTAAGGGAAGCTGGGGAGAGGAGTCCAGCTCCTGGGTGCCACTCTTTGTAGCTGGTCCAGGGCAGAGTTTTTGCTCTTGAGATCACTTGTTTAAAGGGTGGAGGAGAGATTATTATTTTGACAGAGTTTATGCTGTCCCTGTTCTGTTGTCAGGGTTAGTTACGCAGGCACTCCCGTAATTGGGCTGTGTTCATTTCGTGCATGAAGTATCAGTGCCTAGTTTGTATAGGACTTGGCAAATCCAGGCAGATCTTAACCTCCCATTTCTTGGAGCAACAAGACCCAATATCTACAAAACTTTTCCAATACTCTGTTGAAAGCAATTCTCTTGGCGTATGCTCCTTAGCATAAACCAGAAACAAATTTCCAGGCTGTCTGACCAGATCTTGAATCTAACCTTTTGCAGGACTTTTCCGTGCAGCAGTCCTAAAGAAAGAGGGCTGGTGGGCTGGCCAGTTACATTTATAGCTGATTTTTGGCATGGGTTTAATTTTATTGAATACAGATGTTATTCTGAGGTTTAGCTTCTAAAACTGTCTGCCTGAGAAAACAGGCACTTTCCCAGTGACTTGGTCTCAGTGGTTAGACCAAGATCTGGGCACTAAGCCATATTTATGTACACCGAGTTTCCACTGATGAATAATTTAAAATAGTTTTCAGTGGCAGTGAAATGATAACTTGGAGCACAAATACCATTCCTTCTTTCCAGTGAATGCAATTTGCAGAAGCAGAACATTTGATTTACTTAGAGATACATTAAAAAGTTTCAAGAAATGAAAAACTTCTCATCTGATATCCGTACAGCTTCCCCCTCCCTTTTTCCTCATTGCTTTCAGAATCAACAGGGCATGATAAGACACGCATGCTTGGATTTGCAGCCAAAAAACACTGAGTTATGGTTTCCAGGCAAAGCTGGTGTAATGCTTGACTTTTCTTAATTTTTTGTTCATTGCGATCATCCAAGAGACTTCATTTCTGTCCAGACTGTTCCAGAAACAAATGAGACTCGTGTGGTGTACAATGATTGAGTACTGCTGGATTAGGAGGCACAACAGCAGGACCTCACAGCCCTCAGCTGGTAAAAGCCACCGAGGCAGTGTTGCCCTGTGCATGTGGTCAGAGTGGTTCTCCTTTGGTGCAGCCAGAGCACAGGAAGTTCTTGCCGATGCTGTTGGATGAGGCTCCCTGTGAAACTTATTGTGGTTTCTCTTGATTTAGCCAAAGGTATTGGCTGTTACCCAGAAGGAAAAATTAAATTCTCACCACTAGAAATTACCCTCATATTTTGGTCTTTAGGGACACTGCCTCTGAGAGAGATGGATGGCTATGGAAGCCAAAGGCTCCATTCAGTTTTGAACCAGGTTCACAGTTACCTGGGGCTTTAAGAAAGGGTTATCACAGAAAACCTGCCCTTAGGTGCTGTATGGGAGTTCAGTGCCTTGATTGTCATTTCTGTTCTGTTTCATGTCCCACTGCCATCCCAGAGCCGTTTGCTGCCATTAGTGTTTCTCACATAAAAGCCATTTGGAGAGTGCATCTCTCACCGTTCTGAGAGGCTCCTTTCCTCACTGGGGCACATACTTGTGTCAGCTTTTTTCTTAGTGCGTTTGAGACTCTTGTGTTGAAATCCATGTGTCAGGTGTCTCTTCCCTGGCTGCAAAAAACCTGAGAGCAACCTGAGAAAGAGGATGGCTTCTTGCTCCCTCAGTGTGCCCTGGGAAGAGCAAAGGAGCTCAGGGCATGTTCAACTGTTGCCTGCAGCAGTTGGATTTCCGTTTCTGCATACAGAACAGAAAGCCACTAAGGACTTCAGAGGCTGCCGTGTGACACTGAGGCTCTCTAAAGCTTCGTCGTCTATTCCTATTTACATTAACACCATTTGTCTTTTCTGTGGCATTTCTTCCAGGACTAGACTTGGAGCCCCTGAGGAGGGGATAAGGGTAGCACTTACTGTATGGCAGGAAACAGGCAAGTGTTGGGAAGTTCTGTTTTTCACAAATAGCTTTATCTTTCATCGGCTTTTAGAATACCGGTTGTTCTCAGGAAAATTCCTGAAGGAGCACACAACACAATAGTTGAAGCCCAGCAAGTCTGAACTTCTTGAGCTCTGCTTCTGTTTTCCTCTGGGACACCAGATAAGTGACTGTGATCTCTTGGTACATTGTTTTCCCCATTGTGAAGATAAGAAAAATTTGTCTGAGGAAAGCAGTGAAGGATTAAGCACTTTGAGGGTATTGAATGAAGCCACTATGGTTGATCTGAATCATCCATTTGGGGCAGATGGCAGCTGACTTCAAAACTGATGCTGTTAGATGTGCCTGAAGAAGGAGAAAAGCACATTTGCCTGCTAACATAGCTTTACATTAGTGATTAGAGGGCTTGATGAAAATAGCCTACAGACAGGGACCAAAAAATGGTGATCAAATGGTGACCAAAAAAGGGCTTAAAAATTAGGGATGCTGTGTGTTTACAGGATTGTTGAAGGAAAAGGAGGAAGGCTAGCACTTTAATGCATTGAACAGCTTAGACACTTGCTAATGCAAGAGTGAGCAAACAGGAAGAACTAGATATCTTAACACACCATTTAATAGGTGTAACAGACACGTGCTGTGATAACTCATGAGGCTGGAATATTAATAGAAAGGAATAAAACTAACTCTGTATGATTAACAGAGGTTTTCCTTTTATGACTTCATGGTCTGAAACGCAGCTTGAAGGAAGAGATGAGCAAATCACAGATCTCTTAGTAATGCTACAAAATAATGAACACAAGCATAGCAAACCAAGAAGGGCAGTCTTTTGTGGAAAAAAAAAGAAAAAGAAGAACAAGAAAATGTAGTTTTCTGAGAGGCAGTACATGGTGGTAAATGGAGAATTCTATCTATACAGAGGCAGAGTTGGAGAGAAGTGTAGAGGAACACGACCTACTCAGCTGGCACAGAGTTTTGGTGCAGAGGTGGGTAATTTTTTGGTGAGGAGAGGAAAGGAGAGGAGGTTGTTTCAGAAGTGGTTCCCTCCAAAAGGGAGGGAATGGGAGGAGCTGGCTGGTCCTCTGAAAGCTGGAGGGAGTGTAAACAGGAATAGTTATGAAATGATGTGATGATACTTAGGAAAAAGTGACAGTATCAAATCGTTTAACATTCAAGAAGGAAACCTTCAATAAATATGAAGGACTAATAGCTGAGACCTCGTGGGAAGGAATCCTGGGGTGGGGGGAAAATTAGAGCTGTCATTTCCTTAAATAATTTATATTAAGGGCACATATATTATTAATTGATATTAAGGGCACATGTATTATTAATTGATATTAAGGGCACATGTATAAGTTACCACCTTTCAGAGAAAGGCTCAGAAGGATGAGTGAAATGGTGAAATCAGAAGCTCTCCATTTGCTTCAGACAAAGGAAGGATGCCTCTAGAAGGTGCAAAACAATTTGTTTTATCCAGCACAAACAGTGTGGCAAAGGCTCAAAGTGAGAAAAGGCTATCAAGGACATAAAGGGCATTAAAGTTGTTCTGTAGGAGTTGGAGTCTCTGGGGAGGCTCAGTGGAAAAAGCCTTGCAAATAAAGCTAAGAATTCAGACGGGTTTTGTTGTAGTGTGTTCGTTGGGTTTTTGTTGGGTTTTTTTGTGTTTTTTCCCCCTCTAGATATCTAACATAATACTTGCCAAAAGCAGAGAAGAAAGAGATAGGTTTTGGGCTGGAATAGAGAGAGAATGGGTTGATTGGGTAAGGTAAAGCATGCCCTGGGGCAGTTCTGTCTTTGAGAGTCTGGCTCACAGGCAGGCAAAGTTCAGAAAACTGGTAAGAGAGCGAGCACAGGGAAAAAAAGCTGAGCAGTTATAGATGTATTGGCTTCACTTGAGTAAAGGTTAAAACAATACAGCAAACCACTTCAAAGCAGCTAGGAGTGTGTGTGTGGGGAAGAGATGATTAACAGTCAGCCGTCCTGAAAAACTGCATCAAACCAAAATTAATTCTGTTTTAGTGGTAGCTGGAGGGCTATTGAAAAAGCCTCAGATAGCTGCCATGTATCTTGACTGTCACTTGTGGCATTTTTACAAGTAAACTGGAGATACATGCTTGAGATAAAATTACAAAACAGTGAGTGCCAGATTTTTCAGAAAAAAAAAAAAAGAATACATTAACAATAGATATTGATGACTGATAAGGAAACTTGAAAGATTCATCAGGGGTATATCCCATCCTGAGTCTGGTATTCAGTATTTACTTTTACATCTTGGCTGACAGAATAAAGAACACACTTAATACATCTGTGAATGGCACCACGCTGGCAAGAGCTACAAGCACACTGAAGGATAGGATTGGAATTGACTAGTTGGAGAAATAGTCTGAAAGAATTTGGATGCAGCTCAGCAAGGACAAATGAAAGATTTGCATTGCCTGATGAGGCATCTGGCTCTGCCAGAAAGGATCATATTCTGGGAAGCCATCCTCTGTGGTGCTGGTAGTGCATAAGGATATTACTTTAAATTTCTCCTGGGTTCTTATGCACAATATACATTGTCTGCAAGGAATGTTGTATGTCTCTTGTGCCCTGGTCAGCTTTGATAAGGCCTCAGCTGCAAACCATGGCCTATTTTGGGCATTCATCCAGAATGGGCTGAACCAGCTGGGAAGCCCACAGGAGAGCACCAAGAGTGAGGCTCCTTCTGATGGGTTGATGTGTAAGAAGTGGGTGAAGAAACAGAAGCTGCTTACCCTTGGGAAGGTTGGTGTAAGGCGCAACAGCCTTCAGTATGTAGTGAAGTTGGAATCACAGAATCATAGAATCCCTGCACAGAACAGCCCCAAGAACCACACCTTGTGCCTGAGAGCATTGTCCAATGCTTCTCAAACTCTGTCAGGCTTGCTGTTGTGAGCGCTTCCCTGGGGAGCTGTTGCGGTGCCCAGCCACCCTCTGGGTGAAGAACCTTTTCCTGATATCCAACCTAAACTTCTCCTGACACAACTTCAGGCCATCCTCTCTGGTTCTGTCACTGGGCACCAAGAGGAGAGATCAGTGCCTGCCCCTCCTCTTCCCCTCCTGAGGAAGTTGTGGACAGCAGTGGTGTCTCCCCTCAGTCTACTCTTCTCCAGGCTGAACAGACCAAGTGACCTCAGGTGTTCCTCATATGGCTTCCCCTCCAGCCCCTTCACCATCCACATGACCCTCCTTTGGTCTCTTTCTAATAGCTTTGTATACTTTTTTATACCTTTTGTATACTTTGGTGCCCAAAACTGCACACAGGACTCAAGGTGAGGCTGCACCAGTGCAGAGCAGAGTGGGACAGTCCCCTCCCTCAACTGTCTGTACTCTGCATCTTTGGCAAGTAGCACAAGGAATTTATGGGAAGCAGAAGACCACCTCTCCCAGGAGAAGACAAAACCTCTGGAAATTTAAGTAATGAGTTTTATGTTAGATAATGCAGGAAATACTGCCCTAGGGGAAGGAAACTTCAGTACTGGAATAGGCAATTGAAGAACAGGTGTTGCTGCAGCTTTCTATGTCATTTTTGGGGAAGAGAGGCAAGAGCCTGCTTTGAGGTAATGGATGGATTTGATGACCTTTTGATATCCTTCCAGTAATTTTTGATTTCATGATAGCTGTGGTGATGATGTCCCATCAGTGGGACAATGCTCAGAAATGCATCTGCACCGGAAGACAGGCAGCTGGACAACCTGAGCAGGCACTGGCATTGCAGCAAGTGGTGGGTGGAGGAGACTTGTTCTGAAGTGTTAAGAGTGCCATGGTACCAGCCCACAGTGCAGCTCCATCAGTGTCACCAGCCATCCCAGGTCCCTGACACGGGGCTGTTGGCACAGGGTTCTGATTCACTGTGTCACTCCCTTCCAGCAGCTCTGCTTGCACTTTCTGATGCTTCATTCACATCTGTATTGACTCTGCTTACCCTCAAGCATGATTGATGTGTTTCCTTTTCTTAGCAGAGGAAGAGAGACAACTTCAAGCAAACAACCGGGATTTTAATCTGCAGTTTGAATATGCTGTAAGTAACCCGTGTATGTTGTTTCATGCAGATGTAGTCACAGATGTAGCTGCATCTGCTTCATGTCTCAAGTGTTGTTTCAAAGGGGTGAACAGAACAGCAGGCCAGCTATGGCTCTGCAAACCAGGCAAATGCAAGCCAGATGAACCATCAGAGGTGGATTGCTGCTAAGTCAGCCTGAAAAATGGGCAGTTGAAGGAGATTCGGTTCTGGAAAAGCATGACACAGTGACTTCGCACACTTACAGAAAATTATTTGTGACTCAAAGCGTTTGCAGGATCAGGCTCCAAGGCCTTTCAATAATGGAACCTGGGGGGAGTTTATTGTGGAAATTTATCTCCATTTAAAGTAAAACATGAAAGGAAATGTGTCAGTTCCTCAGCTTTTACAGTGAAATCATCTCTGTCAGGAAGGTTTTGAATCTGGCCCTTGTGGCTTTCTGCCAGATTCTTAACAGCCTACTTAAGTTCATTTTGTGCCATGAAATCTGTGATTCCAAAGTGCACCTTGACACAGGCTGGCTGTGTCCGAGGTCTGCCAGACTAATTTGCCAGGGAGCTCCTTGGGCTACTTCATTTCCAAAGTTTGTGGACCATTTTCTAATGCTGTGTGAAGAGGGAGGCTAGCTCAGCCGCTAGATCTGTCCTGCCCACCTGCAGGGACATTCCCTCTGTGAGGCCATCCTGAAGCTGCATTCTTTCAAAGTGTTTGCAGCTGCCAATTAATACTGAAGTGAATTTTGTGAATTTTTGTCCTTTGAATATCTGAATTCCAGTGGCGAAATTAATAATCCAGTTCCTCAGGAGCTCTTTGAATCATGTTTTGGTTTAGGAACATCACAAGTATTTTCTTGGCAAGTGCTGAAAAACACTAAGCATTTTAGAGCACACTGGTTTCTTGTGACAGTATGGGACAGTATGACTTGCCAGCAGGTTTGACTAATGACAACATGGTGGTTTTTGGTGGTCACTTTTCAGCCACAAACTACACAACATGGGTTAGAGAGTCCCAGGGTCCAGAGCTGCTGCATGTGTCCTGAATATGAAATGCATGGAAGTTAATATGTGTGAAGTACTATGCAGCATCAATGTCTTATGAAGACTGGTGATTTGAGACTGGGGAAGCAAACTTGATTTGCTCACAACCTGTCAGTAGCATGCTGGGATGGGTATTGCCACTACACATGGTTTTGTCATCTTCCACTGAATGATTGCTATGTGCAGTAGTGGGACAAGAAAGCAGGAGGGAGATGGGCAGTTATGTCAGGGTAGAGGGAACAAGCAACTCTTCTGGTTTCGTGCCTAGTTCTGTGAAAAGCCATTCAGAAAACTGACTTTGCATGCCACTGCTTCCCAGCTGATTGCTTGATTGTGCCCAAGGGTTTGCAAATAGCCACAATTAAGTAGACAACTTTGAGAACACTTCAGAATTTAGGTAAGTCTGTGATTAGGTGATAAAGTGAAGGCAGCCAAAAAGTCAGCTCAGTATAATGTGTTAAAACTTGGCAGTGAGTTTTGGTAATCATGCCCCCCATTTTAGTCAGCTATGGCTCATGATTTCTGGAGTCCTGTGTGGACTGAGGCTTAGGAAATCCAGAAAACTGCCCTAAAAGAGCCAAGCCTTGAAGTGGTGAGTGGATGGTGAGGTACTAACAGGCTTTAGGTGATGCAAGAACTGCCCTAACTGTACAGGGCTGCACATCATGTCCTGGACTGCTTATTTCCAATAAGTCCTCCCAAAAGTTCAATTTATTAACTGCATATTACTATGGTGTATGAAAAGAACTAACCTTGCTCATAACTTATTTCAGATCCCATGCTCTAGATTGCTGATGAATGTGGAAATGACAAAGAGAGAGATATTCACCTGGCATCCTCCCGTAACATATCCATGATGCTCCTGAAAGGGTTAGATTTGGGTACCTTCCTCAGATTCAGATTTGTCTCATCATGGTGGGGCTGCTCTGCTAAGCACTAGGGTGTAGTTCAGGGGAAAAGGACCACTAAGAGCCAAAGGAATCCCACCAATATATCAAAGCTTTAAAAGTATTTTAGACAGCGAAAGTCACAGGAGTGAGGTTCAGATTTCTTGGTAACTTAAGGCCGCATTAGCCATAAAACCTATAGAACAGGTTCTTGCAACAAAGCTAGGTGAGGCGGTAAATGTTTCTTTAGGGTGAGGCAGTTGCTGAGAAAGGCCAATAAGGAAAAAGAAAAGGAAATGCAAACCTAGGTGCTGTGTATTGACTTAGAGCTGCGGCCAGGCGCCTTTCACTAAACGGAGAGTTTCTGTTAGGTAGGCACAGATCAAAGGTGCTGAGGTGTTTTGTCCTTCTTTATCACAGCAAGAACAGGCAGGTGGGAAAGTACAACCAAGGGTGGGTATGTTATCCCTGAATACCCCTATTCCTGGTGGGACTTTGTCCCTTGCCGGTGCAAAGTCTCCAGGATATCTGTGAAGGGAGAAGAGACAAACTGATAAAGACTTGAAAATCTATTGTGTGTGGAGTCTGATATCAGCTCTGGCAGCTGCTGAAAGGTGGCCCTCCTGGTATGAAGCAAGACTCCCGAATTGCTCAAACCAGCTTTGCAGGAACCTGGTGCTGCACCATGGAAAGCCATGTCTGCCAGTGCATGCAAGGGCATGTCCACATCCATCACACTACAACTTGCAGGAGACTTCCGAGGGCAAATTCCCTCCCAGAGCTGTTGGAAAGCACAGGCAATGCTAAACTGCAGTGTGTCCCTGGCTGCCACACTTCTCCAGCCATGAGGCCTCTGCAGTTGAGCAGAAGGCTTAGAAAAGTTAAACAAACTTTAAAACAAAGTACTGTGCAGTTAACTGGAAAGGCTGAGTGTGAAGGTATGTACACTACCCACCAGCTCACAAAATTAGTTAGGAATGACTCACAAACCAATGAGTGGCATGAAAAGGCACTTAGAGCAGCACAGAAAAGGGCTCATATAGGTCAGTAAAAATGTAAAGTCAAGTCCTAATCCTGTGTTTATTCACAATGCAGACAGGAAGATCCTTCCTGAATTCAGAAAGAGGTTTATCTGTGTAAAGACTGAAATAAAGTGAAAAGCAGGGTGGCAGATGTGGTATATCAAGAATTAAGGACTTTAGTCAACTTAATCTGTCTTCACTCACCCCAACACAGCTACAGAGAGGACAGCCTCTGTGTGTCCACCACTATGGGCTCTTCATCAACACTCTGGAGAGGAAAATATCTTCTGCAGGCTTTTAATGCTTGCTCTGCTTCTAGCTCCTTTTCTAATTCTTTGCTTTCACATTGGAATTTAGCACAGCTGCACTGGGACGTCATGAAGGGCTGCGAAAACAACTTTGAAACTGGCTTTCAAACAATAGGAAAGGAAATGCAAGGCCTGTGAGTCAATGACAAATTTCATCTTGGATCAGGACCCAGGGTCAAAACAGCATTCTTTTATCAGGACCAGCAGCAAGGGAGCTGCTTGGACTCAGGTCACCTGATGAAATCTCTAGTGATATAGGAGGGATGTATATAACTTCCTATAGCCAATACCCATTGCCTGGGCTGGATCAGCAGCTGGGTCCTTATCTGTTTGAAATTTAATTGGAGAGCAGGGAGTTCTGGTGGCAGCTCAGACTCTGCTCCACCTCCTCAGCTTGCATGCTTTGATCTCAGAAGGCTGCCTGGTGGGTGATCCTCAAGGACTTTATCAGTGGGGTCAGGGTTGTGGCACCACCTGTCCTCTCTTCCTGTCTCAACCCGCACATGCTTCCCAGTGCCCCTCATGCTCAAGGCTGAAGGGAATGTGGTCTGATGAAGTGAAAAATGGTCTCAGTAGTCCCTGGAGGAATAGCTACAGCAGTAACCTGCACTGCTCCTTTAGTAAGGTGTAAGTTGGATTAATCCAAAGAGCAGCTGAGGCACTGCCAGGGAGCAGCCAGAGCAGGGCTGTACTATGAGAGAGGGCAAGCTGAAAGTGGAGGTGATCTCAGCTCAGGCAGAGCTCTCACTGATCAGGGTGCAGTCCTGCAACATCTGGCTGGCAGGGACAGGGCAGGATGCTGGTGATGAGCTCCATCCTGACCATTCCAGACAAGGTGAGGTGGTGAACCAGGTCCAGAGCCCTCTTAGGGAGCCTAGGCAGAAGTGCTGAGGGACAGGGCTGAAGACAAATCTATACAAGAGGTCCAAGGTCCATCAAGGAAGTAGAACTGGATAGATATATCTGGGAAACTAGGACAGATGACAGTCTGGAGATGGGACTTCTACAATATAGCTCTGGTGAGGATAGAAGGCTCATGGCTGAGCTTAAGTGAACTCCTGAGCTCTGGACAGGGGTTGTGGCTGGAGACACCAGGTGAGGTCAAGGCACTCAAGGCATATCACACTCCTGAGAAGCACCTAAATATTAAGCTATGCCAGATGTGGTCTTCAGTAAAGTCCATAGACTCCTTTGGATCAAGTCCTCCACTCTTCACCAGATTAAATCTCATGTAGAGAATATTCCTACCACACTGGGTGGGAGTCTTGTTGTGTGAGACCATAATGAAAACAAAACTGTGGTTTGGAGTTTGTCTCCTTTGCACCACTCAGCAGTGCTCTGCCCTCCCCTTCTTTCCTCCTTCCTGCCAAGCAGCAGCTTCAGGCAACTGAGCCAAGACAGAGGAGAGCACAGTGTGGTCGAAGGGGATGACTAAGAGGCAAGACCTTTAGGTATTGTTCTTAGCTTGTCTGTGAGCAATGACATGAGGCTGTCAAACCATGCCAGCCCTGTGCACCGCCATGACAAGGACACTCACCACACTGGTCATTAACTGCTCAGCAATGGGGTGACACCAGACTGTAGGAACAACACAGGAAAACACAACCAGTGATCATGCTTTCCTACAGATTTTCCTGGCATACCCAACACGTGGTGAAATCCTGGAACTCACTCCATTAGTGCTGTCAAGAGAGGGTCAAAGGGTTACACATGTAAGACATTCCTATACTTTTTCTGTTTAAAGGAAAGGAAAATGGGGTGGAAAAAAAAGAAAAGGGAGGAAAAGAGAACTCTGCTTTGGGATGTGACATTTTTATTTCTAGTGTTTGGCCAGTCTATTGCTCCTGGGAGTTTATTTTTTTACAGGGACCAGATTAACACCACTACATCCTTTTGGCCTTTATCAGTCTTCTGTTGAGCTGGGGCTGCTGCCTACCATCAGGAATAAGTCAGTGAACTTGGGAGTCTTAAAACTGATCTGGTCTGACTGTTCCCTACTCCCTGTGAAAACAAAGCCTTGGTGGCACCATATGCGCTGTTACATGAGTTTATTAAAAATTTTCGTGAGCACATTCACAGCCCTGTGGTCACATTTCTGCTTATGGCTTCTGTGTTCTTTCCAATGGCACTGCTGCAGTTAAACAAGAGTGCCATGGAATTGCACTTTTGCCACCTCCTCTGTTTTGCTCTACCAAAACACCTGGGAAAGACATTTCTGCTGCTCAGCTGTTCCACTGGTCTGTGCTACACAAGTACCACGGAAATTGCCAAGTGTTGTGGCATAACACCTCCCTGTGGGGTCACCAAAGTCTTGCTAAAATTTACTTACTGCTAGGTTGTCCAGCTGCTGGGAACTATTATGTCACTGAGTCAGGGTCAATTCAGAGGGTCAATACCTTGCCATACCCTTTAGCCCCTGTAATCTAGCCCGAAAAGCATTAGTGTCTCTTATTTCCAGTGACTTTTATGGCAAGGAGATGATTTGTTTGCTCAGCGATGTAAGGTAGGAGCCATCTGCTGAGTTTTGCTTGCTGTTGGACGTCACAGGCGGGCTTCTGAAAACACCCCCAAAGTAACAGCTCATCCGCCAGATCTGGACTTGTGTAACTGTGGAGAGATGAGAACTATTCTTAGGGACAGCATTTTGGTGGAGTCACACCTCCAGGAGGTGTGAATCTAGCCCCTGAAAAGAGCAGATGAGAATAATCCCTCACCCACAGACAACATTGCTCTGGTGTCAAGCTTCGCATCTGGAGAGCTTCAGGCTGACTGGGTACCCATGCTCAGACCTGCTCATCTAGGACACAGGTGCATGCAGGGGCTGCCCTCAGACAGCCAGAAGTCTAGGGCAGATCAGGCAGTAAATGTAAAGCTCCCCATCCCCATCTTTTTGCTTAGCCCAATTGCTCTTCTTAGCTGTTGGTTTGTATGAATCTATAGGAAAACCAGAAGTTTCAGTAAGCCTCTCAATACCTAGTTGCTGTTACAAAGATTATCCCTCTCCATGGCTTTTTCTCTATGGGAGTCTCCTCCACAGAAGGCAGAGTGTGGGGACAGTGAGGCAGATGATGTGTTAGAGGCATTGCTTGTGAAATGATGGCTGCATCTGGACTATTTAACGCACTGCAGTGATGCAGGCTCCTGTAGCACCCCTCCCACCCCAGAGTCAGGCTCTGGTCCAGCTCTAAAGGGTGACAGGGTTTGATGATGTTAAGCATCACAGAATAGGATAGAGCAGAGGCCAACTGACATTTCCCGGTAGCTAGCCAAGAGCCTGAACTGTCAAAGCACACAGCCCTGTAGTATTGCCTGAAAACATAATCGGTACCTGAGAGATTTGGGTTTGTTCAGCCTGGAGAAGAGAAGGCTTCAGGGTGACCTAGCTGTGGTCTTCCAGTACCTGAAGGGAGTCCACAGTGATGGAGAGGGACTTTTTACAAGGGAATGTAGTAGACTGGGCAAAGGAAGGGCTTCATACTGAGAGTGGGTTTAGATCAGACATCGGGAAGAAATTTTTTCTTGTAAGGGTGCTGAGGGACTGGCACAAGTCGTCCAGAGAAACTGTGGGTGCCCCATCCCTGGAAGTGTTCAAAGCTAGGCTGGAGCAACCTGGTCAGGTGGGAGCTGTTCCTGCCCACAGCAGGGGAGCTGGAATGAGATAATCTTTAAGGTCCCTTCCAACCCAAACCGTTCTCTGTTTCTTGTATAGTGCTTCAGCTGTATCTGTGATGTGGAAATGCAGAGCTTTGATTTGGAAAGGCTGAAGTTTTCTCTAGTTGGTCATTATAATTTACTATTGATATGCCTTTAGCCTCTAAGGTCCTTGATCAAGTTATGTGTTGAATTAGAAATACTTATAGTAATTAAAAGGGTTTTTTTTCTTGGTGATTAATTTAAATTATAGATTTTAGAATATTGAGAAGATGCATGATAATACTCCCTGTCCTTATCCTCAGGTCAGAAGTGCCCTAGTGTTCCAAAAGACAGTATGTGCCCAATAATATAATGATCCTGAATAGCTATGCAGAAAACACTGGTTATCCAGATTCCTGCAGTTAAGCATTTGGAAGCTGTCATGTCTGGGGTTTTTACCATGCCTAATGGCAATAGGAAATAAAATGAATGGCTGTGGTTCATTCAATGATTTTCCTGACGTAATTAATGGACAGAAATAGAAGGCAGGAATTGAAAGAAACCACTCCCATTCTTTTCTTATTCTCTTCTGAGATTTTTTGCAGGCAAAGCTCTATAAACTTTCTGTGAGTGTTTACTGAGTAATTTTTCCCATGTTATATGTAACCCTCTGAAATCTGTTGACGCACAAAGGTCAAGTCCCCTTCATTTACTTTTTTCTTCAGCAACAAATTTCTTTCTTTTCCTTAAAAAAAAAAGGTGGTACTTTTCCTCAGAATAGTGAGCAGATTTCTATATTTAGATCCAGCTTTTATTAAAAAAATCTGCTAGACTGTGTGCCTGATGGACGCAGTCTTATCAAGCAATTTAGTTCCTAATATGCTGGGTTTGCAGAGGATGCTGTTTCTCCATTGCTTCTGTTTCTGCAGTGTCCATGGAGCCTGTCCTCAATGCATACCCCACGGTTAAGGACTTTGAAATAAACCAAATTTAACTACATATCATGGCATAGACAGCATTAACCACACTTGCAGGTAGCTACAAGATACCAGGAGACGGGCAATATTGTGTACATGATGATCACTGATGAATATCTTTTCTTGCTGGAGTGTAGTCAACAGGAGGATTTGGCTAGCTCATCTATGAAGGCTGTTTTAATTTCTGCCCTTTTAGAGATTTACTCATTTGGCTTGTCCAAGGCATTGAACATGATTTTAATGCTGAAGAACATACGTTGTACTGTGTGTCTGAACGCTGAGAAATCCAGTAACTGCCTAAAATGGAATAGCTTCCCCCACACATACCTCTCAATGGTAACCTGAAATAATTGGTTTAGTGCTGGAAACATGCTGATGCATGTCAGTATAGATGTTGAGATCCCAGATTAATGCATGGATAAGAAGTGGGCTGTGATTCATACTTACTAGCTCCTGTCCTCCCACAAGCTTAGCAGTATCTAAAGGCTATTACAAATACCACAATCACCATTTTCTCTGCTGCTGAGCCAGCATATTTACTATGGAATTCAGGTGTGCTTCAAATCTGCCTCCTTGTGCTGTCACACCTTAGGTTCCCTGGAAGGGGGTTAATGGGCATTGTCTGGAGAGCTTCTAGGGGGGAAAATTTAAGATGTTCTCACAACAAGGGGGATTAATCCTTCCAGGACTAAACCTGGACCAAGGCCTGTTAAACCTCATATGAAAAAGATGGTCTAGCACACCTGAAGACTAAAGGGACAGCCTCGACTGGTGGGTCAGTGTGATGGACTGAGCCTGTCTGGCTGGTGGCATGTATTGGACCAGACTGCTCCCATCTTTGGGGAAGAAAATACCACGTTCTGCAATATCAAACTTAGGTCTTTCTGTGGTTTGCAAAAGACAGGCTGGAGAACAGCCACTTCTTGTGGCTGGAGGGGCCGTCCGCAATTAGAAAAGGAAACTGGAAATAGGGAACAGAGTTTGGTGAGTGGTGAGTTCTTGTATTAGTGACTGTTTGCACAATGCCACATCCAAGTGATTTTTGTGGAATAGAAACAAGCTACCCATTGAAGCTGAGCTGAAAGTTTGCTGAATGAGCTGAAAGTGATAATAATAATAATGTCATGTTCTTCTCCTGGGAAGACGTGTAACTCTAGTAGAGTTGTCCAACCAATGGGTATTTCAAAGCATCAGACAAGCTACAGATGGTTGACCTGACATGTATTTTCCAACCCTGCTTTGCAGATGCTAACAGCAAAATTGTTGTCTTCTGGTTACACTTCTCAAGTTTCTTTGTGCACTGTGTAAATGATAAGACTATTAATAAAGGGAAGATGTAGTGAGCAACTACATACAAGTTTATCTACCTGCAGCAGCACTGGCATAAGCTGAGCATCATGTTTTCACCCATTCCAAGAGGAATTCTCTGTTTATCCAGACTTGGCATGATTGTGTGGGGGAAAAGGAAACGCTTTTTGAGCTGCTGTTGGAAACAATGCTATTGCTAAATATAAGCAAGTAAGACACAGTTGAAATGTGTTGTGCTGTAATTTTGTTTCCTGTTTTACCAATCCTACTTATTTTCCTTTTTTTTCCTGCAGAACAATTCAATTAAAACATCGAAATACAATTTCTTCACTTTCCTGCCTCTCAACCTGTTTGAGCAGTTTCAGCGCATAGCCAATGCTTACTTCCTTTTCTTGCTGATTTTGCAGGTATGAAATCACTGTGCTGTTTGTAGCAGATTGTTCTCTGTTATCAAAGCCAGTCTATGTTTGACAGGTGTAATGAAGTGCAAGCTATATTCCTGGTGTGAATTAGCATCTTAGTAAAAATCTTACAGTACATAGAAAGTAGGGCAGAAAAAAAGCAATTTTCGCTTTTACCTTTGGATATGAGGGTTTGAACTAAATGAAGAAAAAAAGTTAATTAGTTTTCAACAAACTGTGCAACGTTTTCATGCCCTGCCGTACTATCCCTTTGTGTCCACATCTGAGTGCTCCTGGCTGTCCTCAGATTTGCATTACTTATTCATCCTGTAGTATAAAGCCAAGTTGTCTCTTACCCATAGATTTTAAAGCAATTCCACGGGCAGTCTCAAAGGAAACAGCAAGAAGAACACCACATCTGTAACCTGTGGTGTTTCCCTGGGAAGGAAGGAGTTAACATGAGGAAGGCTCAAGGTTGTGGCTGGTTTGCATAAAGCTGGATATTGCTGCTCCCCTCTCCAGGGTGAGGAAGGTGTCCAGGATGGAGTGTGTCAGGCTCTGGCAGCACTATTGAACCCTGTGGATTGTAATGGCATTGAGCTGCACTTCGCTCATCACTGTTGCTAATGATACCCTGAAAGCTGAACGCACTGGATAAATTGATATCAGGATTTCTGCCCCTTTGCACCTTGCTGTGTACCTTGCCATTGTTGAGTCATATCAGAGTACACGTTATCAAAAGAAGGGTATAATTTTGATTATGTTTCAAGCTTAATGTTTTAAAGTTGACCATTTCACTGCACAAAAATTTGCAAAATAACCCGTTTCAAATGCTTTTTGTTTTTACAATTTCAGCTCAAAAAAGCACAGGTGAAATCTGGTTAAGTATTCAGCAAACCACATATGATCTTTTTTGCTTATTTACAGGAAATGAATTTTTAAAATTGCAGTGCATCTATATTTTTCATGAAAAGGTGCCTTTTCAGCTGAGCTGAGAGCACAGTTCCTCTGTTGTTGTACTGCACTCTAGCTGTTTGTCTGTCAAATTAATAGTATTTCAAAGTATTTGCCTTAAACTATTCCACTGTGTGTTTTGCTGGGCCATCTAGGGTTGGCTATATATAAAAGCACACAGCTTTTTCTTTACATCAAGGTAGCCTAAAAAGGGCAGGCACTAGTCTACATGTTCCTCCATTTAATTATTTTTCCTCACTCCATCCCTGTGGGACTATTCGTGCATCAAGAGTGGATGTGACGGGCAGGCTGTGGGGATTCTGTCTCCCCCTCCTTTGTCACAGACCAGTGGGACATGCATTTTCCAAGGCAGGTGAGAAGGCAGCAGCTGCAGCCTGTACAGCTGAGCAGGGCTATGGTGCCTGTAGGATCTGGGCTATGACAGCGCATAAATATCAACTTCACAATGCACATGGAGTTGACACTTCCCAGATCCAGACTGAGGGACATACTAATGCTGGTTTCACATTGCTTCCATCCCTAGTGCTGCACTTTTAGAGGAAGGGGAGGACTGTGTGGGGGTGAGACATCTCCCTCTGCATGGCTGAGGGCCTAACAGAATCACCTTCAACTCTTTGGTCCTCTCACTGTTAAAGGTGTAGGAAACAAAAATGGCTCTGCTGCTCTTGGGAGAGCAGGGTCAGCCCTGGTAGCAGCTTGCATTGTCCATTGATGCAAAATTTACTTCAGCAAAATGTGAAAAGTACTGAAACAAAGAACAGAAGCTGTTGAGGGCTCTGCACAGCTGGTTTTGCTCAGATAGCTCTTGAGTCCCTCACAGTGGGCTTGTCCATGTCAGTACTTCCAAAGAAATACCCTGAGGACTTGGCAATCCTAATTCTGCAAACAACAATAAAGAGTAACCCACTACACTTGCTGACAGCTCAATTTTTCTAACTTAAATTATAGCTTGTTTTGTAAGGAAAACATGGGTTCCCTGGCTCTCCCACCTTTGAGGGGGGCGGGTCATATATCAGGGATGGAGCTACATTTCTGTCTCTATTCTCTGTTCAGGTATCATAGGAAAATGTTGTCTGCAGCTTGGTTAGGAAGCAGTGGTTTTCTGAACTGGCAGGAAATGTCTTAACTCAGATCTTTTCTTCCTACAGTTGATTCCTCAGATTTCTTCACTGGCCTGGTTTACAACAGTGGTGCCCCTGGTGCTGGTGCTGGCTGTATCAGGAGTCAAGGATGCTATTGATGATTTTGTAAGATCTGTTTTTCTGACCTGTACTTTGGAGCTGGCCTGTGATTCTTCAACACAGTAACTGAAATAAACTGCTTAAACACAGCTGGTGGCAGGCACTCAGATGGGGTCTGAAATTAAGTCCCCAAAATCTATAGTTTGTTACTGAAACAGGAGCTAGAATTTTCAAATTGCTGAGCAGCCCAGCAGCTCCAGTTTCTCTGAAACTGCTCAGCATGTCTGAAAACATGATCACTCATAGATATGTCTGGATGCAGGCACAGAAATCTCTTCTTAGGCTTCCACTTTGGAGAACTCATCCTCTGTCATCTAGTACAATGTAGGTAGAAAAAAAATTTGGTAGGAAGCAAGTGCTCAACCCACTTGCGATTTTTCAAACTTGCTCAGCTTTGGCCAAGGTCTGCTGCCATCAGAGCTAATGGTCAAAAGCCCAATTGACTTCAGAGAGTGATATTAGAGCTGAGTTTAGCATCTGGTTTTCTCTCATTATTAAAATGATTTTGAAGTTCAGTGGAGCAGTGCCAGAACATCAGTGGCCACTTTCCATGTGAGAGCAGAAGAATTAATTTCTCTGGTGTTTACAGACTGAGGTGGGTGGGAGCAATGCTAGCTGAGTCAGGGCTGTGCTAAAGTGACATGTAAGGCTCTACCCTCCTTCTTCTTTCCAAGAGCAAGCCCAGTGCTGCCTGTTGCCATTTGCAGCCTGGTTATGCTCTGTGTCACTGCCGTAAACATGTGCTGGACACTGACTCAGTTGTGACCCTAATCTGCCTGACCCATTCAGCCATGTGGGTGGAAACCTAAAATGTTAATTAACTGCCTACGGCTCCTGTGTGTTTGATTTCCTGGAAATGCCTTTTAACCTTCTGATCCGATTTTCAGAATCGACACAAAAGCGACAAACACGTCAACAACCGCCCAGTCCAGGTCCTGATCAATGGCATGTAAGTCCTTTTTGCTGTAGTTCTCACAGGGGAAAGCATTTTATTAGTAATATTTTTGATTTTGTGTGTGTATGTGTGTGATTCTCAAGGATCATGAAATAATTTAAAATTTAATTGCATATCACACTACTAGTTCATCATGCAGTTTTGGACTACGTGTCTGATTAATGAACCCTAGACACAATACCAGAATCTGTGCAGACATTATAGCTGTGACCTTGTGCTGACAAAAACTAAACTCTTTCTCTGTTCGTGGGTGTTTATATTTGAGTAAGAATTTCAGAGTCTTGTATTACTTTACTCCTTACCCCAGAAGTAACAAACAAAGCTATCTTCTGTGTCCATTTATACTCATAGCATTTATTTTGCATTAAGCAAAACTAGGCATTATCAACAAGATATTTCAAATTAAGAAGCTGGAATATCTCCTTCATACACTTCATTACACTTTGAGTGTGTGTAGCACTTCTGGCTTAGAAAACATTTCAGCTGCATGCTTTGGACATTGTACTGCTAGTGCTGTTCTTTCCTGCAGAAAAAATAGCAGAGGCTTTGGCTTTCGTGGCAGACAGATGTCCTTGCAGCTCCATGGAGTTCAACTATGCATAGGACACAGCTGTAGACAGCTGTGAAGTATTTTGTGACTTTTTTCCATACTATAGATAGCAGTATGTTGTGTAAACTCCAACAGATGATCAAACAGTTAAAAATGTAAGTGGAAGCTGAAGAATAGGGACATAGTTTTTTTGTGCTCTCTGCTAAGTAAATCATTTTCTTAGTTTACCATGTATTAGTTACTGTTCCTACGTAGGAAAAAAATTTGACACAGAAATTTTATAATATTTTGGCTTTTTCAAAATCTGAAAACCACAGATCCTGTCCAGCTCTAACCAACACTGAATAAGCAAGATTGAACTGAGCCCAAGCTTGAGCTCCCAGTTCTGTTTTGAGACTGATCTTTCTCACCACTAGAACTTGCATATACAGCTGTCTTGGCTGTGTCAGTGCTTGCAGTTTAGCTGGCTTCCTGTGTGCACATCTGGCTTAGTGCTGTGAAGACCACTGCAGACGTGGCTCAGACAGGCAAGTGCACAGCCAAAACACCTGCACTGGCCTTCCTGAAGGCTGGTTACTCTTGCCCTTAGTACCACTCAGAAGACCTCAGACAATCTGCAGTTTTCCCAGATGAAGTCTCTCACACAAAGCAGAGAGGGTTTTTTGAGGCAATGTGGCCCTTTAAGAGACGGAAGGAAGGAAGGGAGTAGTCAGTGAAGAGACAAGGACAAGGATAGTGCACATGGACTGTGCTGCTCTTGTGGGGCTTGGTCTCAGCCCAGCATGGGTCAGCCCAGACAGTGCTGCTATTGATTTTTACTGCTTTTTCTTGTACTGTGAGGGTCCTCCAGCTTAGTATGGATCAGGACACATCATGGCAGACCCTTCTGCCAAGTCCTGATGGCACCTACAGTCTGGCTTCAGGAGCAGAGCTAAGTTCCCCACTTTCCCGAGCGGCATTTGCTGTATGTGCTTACTTACTAGAGGTTTCCTTGCAGGTTAAAGGAGCAAAAATGGATGAATGTCCAAGTGGGGGATATAATAAAACTAGAAAACAACAACTTTGTGACAGTGAGTACCGTTTGTCTCCATCCTGATCACAGTTAATCTCTGCCACTCTTATCACTCACAAGAAAATCAGTCATAGTGATGATGTGGCAGTAACTACAAGCAGCACTGCTCCACTGACCATGTGAATTCATGCCAAGTCTGTCTGTCTGTCTGTGCTCAGGCTGATCTCCTGTTGCTGTCGAGCAGTGAGCCACACAGCCTGACCTACATCGAGACAGCTGAGCTGGATGGGTAAGTGAGCCTGGCCCTGGCGTGCAACCGCTGCCACCACTGCAAAGCCACATTCTTGGTCACCCTGGGTGCTGCAGGCATACCTGCAATAGCTTTGGTAGCAAGAGTTTCATAATATGTAGAATAAACTTTGGATAGGTGTCTTGAAAATAATGTCTTCTGGTGGACACTTTTGCTTCTTGAGGGCAAATGTCATGTGAAGAAGGGACTTTACTTTTCAGTGACAGCTCTTCTAGCACTGGGAGTTAGTTAGACACATGTTCCTGCAATATCCCCAGGAGAAGCTGTTGCTTTTCTCTCCTTTAGTATCTTCCTTGAGACAAATTATCTCTGTGAGATAATCATAATTAATAACTCTAGTAATCTGCTTTGGTCTGCTACAGAATAATATCATTCCAAGCACACAGCGAAGGCTTCCAAATGCTGCCCACTCCAGGACACAACCGGCTACAAAACCAGAGGGCTGCAACTTGTATTAATTGGAATAAACTAGAGCTGACTCATCTTTATAACCCAGTTTGCATTACCTTTTTTGCATTGCCCAGAACCATCAACAGTCTGAGGGACTAAGCCAGACCAGAGATGTTAAGAAATTGTGTCTCTCCCAAGACCCTACAGACAGCCCTCTGGACTTTCCCCATCTGATTTCTGCTGAAAAAGGATTCATAATTTTCATACACACAAGTGCCACTTCTAAGAGACCCTGAACAAATGCAGTATTCTTTTCACATTGCATTTTCAGCTCCCCATCTAGCTAGTCCCAGGACTGAAGTAATCTTCCAGATCAGAATAGCACGGGAGAAAGGATTCAGAGCTCTCATATATACTTATATACCTTGGGTTTAAATGTGTCATGAGTGACAGGGTAGAGAGTGCACTGCTCTGGTGAGATTAAGAAGAGAGAGCCACTTCAGCTTTGGTACCATGCTCCGAATTCCTCTGAATGCCTGTCACTGCAACTGAAAGAGACAATCTACACCCTTTGGCCAGGTGAAACAGATGTACGGTATCAGAGTCCATCAGATGTCTATCTAAGGAAGAAGACTGTCCTCAAGAGCAGAAGTGATTTTCAAGGAGAGCTTTCACTTCACATATGACTTTCAGTTCATGTTTTTTCTTATGTTGTTTGTCACAGTGAAACAAACCTGAAGGTGAAGCAGGCATTAACAGTCACTGCAGAGCTTGGAGAAGATCTTCAGAAGCTGACAGAGTTCAATGGTGAGTAAATATGGAAAATTCACTTTACAGATGATTTTCCCAAATTTCAGACAGTGGTTGGGACTCTTCCTTCCAAGCTGTCCATTGCCCTCTGCTAAGTCTTCTCTGGAAACAGTGCCAGCAAAGCAGAGCAGGCGCTCTGCAGTCTGTACAACAGGTATCAATGCCACACGTAAAGGAAAAGGTTCCTCTCTGCTTGCAGGTCTTGGTGCCATGCATGGCTATAACCTGACACTGCATTGGTGGCAATTCTTCCGGATGGACGCTCTTCTTTTGTATCCGTCCGCACAAGTTGAGACTACCCACCTTGAAAGCCACCACAAGAGTTCACATAACTCCACAATGGAAACTGTTTTCCTAAAATCTTAGTTCTGGCCTCAAAACATTTTCACACTGCACTTTCACACTGATGTAGCAATGCTGATGCGCTGATTACATTTATCTTCTGATCAGTGGCACTTTGCAGACACCACACAGACCTGAGGACTAACTGTGCGCACAGGACAGGTGACTCCTTCCCAGCCTGACGCTTCACCCCGAATTCGTTCCTTTCCTCTCTCAATGCAACAATGAAGACTGAGTTTTAAAATACCTGAAGGCAAGCAGTATAGATGTGCTTAACAGGAAATGTGTCTTTTCTCAGCACTGTTTTCTGTATCAAATACAAGATAGGATGGAATGGAGTGGAATGGAATGGAATGGAATGGAATAGAATAGAATAGAATAGAATAGAATAGAATAGAATAGAATAGAATAGAATAGAATAGAATAGAATAGAATAGAATAGAATAGAATATTTTAATTGGAAAGGATCTACAATGATCATCTAGTCCGACTGCCTGACCACTTCAGGGCTGACCAAAAATTAAAGTATGTTTTCAAGGGCACTGTCCAAATACCCCTTAAACCTGACAGGCTAGGGGCACCAATCACCTCTCTAGGAAGTCTATTCAGTGAGTGGTCACCCTCTCAGTAAAGAAATGTTTCCTAAGAGGTCCAGTCTGAACCTCTTCTGGTGCAACTTCATCCATTCCCATGTGTCCTGTCACTGGATACCAGAGAATACTTATCAGCACACACAGAGAAAGGAGCTAGACCTGTCAAAACCAGAACACTCCCTGCTCACACATCGTCTGTCTGTGGAGAGAAGATGAGGGAACAGACTGAGTGGTGTTAGTCACGTTCTGCAGTGCCCTGCTGGCTTAGATTACAGGAGGAGTTATGGAAAGAGGTGGAATGAGTGCTGCTGTCCTTGGAAGGCCTCAAGGATTGCAGGCTCTCAGGAAATACTTTTAGATACAGAGGGAAGATAATTTTAGAAAAAAAAAAAGTTTTTGAAATAAGTGGGTGATTCCAGGACAAGTGGTGGGGATGTGGCAAAGAAAGAGCATAGCTGAGACTGTCTCTTGTAGAGTTTCTTTTGCCTTCTTTGATGACGTTTTATGCAATAATATGTGTGGGTTTTGCCAAGTGTCAGCTCAGTACATCAGGATTTCTTTGAAGTGATGGCTGAGGTTCTGAGTGTTTTAGGTCTTGAGAAATATATTTTTACGTGTACAGTTAGATGCTTAATGTTAATAATTGCAGTGCATGCTTTAATTATTTTCCTGAGCAGGCTGAGGTGTCTATCAATTTGTAAGCAAAATCTTAGATAATTTTTCAAGCATGCTTAGTGCGATGGTTATCTAAGGGCATTGTGTTCTTGGAAGTGCTTAATTAAAAAACATTTTAAACTATTTTAGAAAAGTGATGATTTTCTTATTGGATATGTATTTATTCTCTAAATCTCTACTTTACTTATGTTGTAAATAAAAGTGGCCTCTTCATAATACTTGAAATGAATAAAATGTTTCCCAGGATGATTTATATTTGACAGTGTACTGGGAAGAGTGCCTGGAATCAGACCCAGCCTTGCATTTCCCTTAGCAAACCTCTGTAGAAATATTTAAATATTTATGTAACTCTAATTACTTTTTAAGACAGGAAGAGAGGACAGGGTTGTGCAGCTAATATAGGCACTCAGTGGAATGCTTAATGTGAGTTATGATGTTTGTTTGATGGTTCAGATAAGGAAGATGGTTGCAAAACACTGAATTTCTTTGCTTGATTTAGGGAACTGGGAGACCAGAAAGGCAACAATACTTTTCAGTTACTCTCTACTTATCATAGTTGACTTGGCAGTATTTAACTCTTTCAGCTGAAATGTATTCTAGATATCTTATTGCTGTTACTGGGTGAATGGCACAGGAGGCATAGTGCCTGGCTGTGGTGCCTTCACTTGCAGAGCTATTGGGCTCAGTGCAGCTGTCCTGGGAGGATCTTTAGAGTTTCTCACTCTTTTGTGGTCAGTCTCATTTGGATAAACCCCTTCTGATCTCAACATCAGCATGTCAGAAGCCCAGACCCACCCACTTATTGGAAAGCAGATGTGGACCTGCGAGGTGCTCACAGGAGCACTGTCCCACAGCAGGCACCACGTTCCTGGTGGGAAACCAGGAAACCATGCCCTGGGTTTGCTTTGCCAAGCATTGTGCTGTTTGAGGCTCCAGTGCAAAGCCCCTGTTTCCTTTGTGCTTTCCGAGGTGTTTGTGAGGGTGGCAGAGAGATGGGCCTGGTTACTACAGACTTTCAGAAGTGATGGGGCACAGGTCTGGCCCTTGTCGGACTAATCATATGATAAAATAGAAGAACAGCAGAGTTGTTAGTATGAATTCTGATGCCACATGTGTCACTGAATTTCCTAATTGATCAGTCTTTCATGTCTGATCATAGGATTTGTCTGCCCTAGATTAGAGCTGTTTTTTTGATCATTTGCATAATTTTTGATTTTAAAGCTGTAGTAGTGAAGATAATCATGACACTTAAAGCTGTACTTTTCTTCTGGACTTCTCTGGATTCCAGTCTCTTAAGTCTGGTGTATAAATCTGAGAGCAGCTAGAAGAACTGTACTCTCTGCAAATGCTAGTATTTTAGTAGATATTTACAGCCTGTGATGACAATAACTGCTGATTAAGTGAACAGACTGAACTCTTAGATTGCCTTTCAGTAAGGCATATTTGTATTTTCCAGTTCTCAATACATCCACAGGACTCTTCTTTGAATCTTTAAATGTCAGATGCAGCGGTTGATTTAAATAGTCATTTTTATACTGAGGTATCTGAACACATTTTATTACAAGAAATAAATATAAAGTGTGGAAATACACACTCCAATCACTTACAGTGTCAGCACAGTGGCCAAAGAAGGTAGCGGTATCTTCTTATGCGCTCCTGGGACTTGAGTTATAAAACAGATGAAATTAAAAATCAGTGAACAAAGACACCTCAGTTAATTACTCTTCTGCAGCCTTTAGGCAACGATTCTCTTCGCTTGGGCTCCTGCAGTTTGAGGGAAAATGAAATAGGAAAAAAGGTGATGTCAGCACTTTAGCTAGTTATCCAGTGACATCCTACCATTATGAGCTTGCTGTGAACGGATTAAAAGTATGTTGCTGGTTCAACATTTCTTCTCACCCACATAGAAGTTGTGGAAATTTTGTTTTGTACTCTACCAGTAAAAAATTGCCATGTTCAAAGAAGTGGATAAATCCAAGTTCACTGTCGTCCCTTCAATTATGAGACAAATATGGGGAAGGAGCAACATCCTAGAACATCAGTAAATATAAGACATAGGATGGGAAGGACAGGGTTAAGAGTTAACTGTAACTAGAGTGTGAAATATTGTCACTCGGAGGAACAGCTGGGAATGCAGTATTGATGACACCTTTCTGGACCAAGATTTCCATTTTTGCTTTTACATTCTTTTTGCAGGAGAAATCAGATGTGAGGCACCAAACAACAAACTGGATAAATTCACAGGAACTCTTACTCTTCGAGGAGAGAAATATGCCCTGGACAATGAGAAGATGTTGCTGAGGGGCTGTACTATCAGGAACACAGAGTGGTGCTTTGGGCTTGTTATTTATGCTGGTAGGTAAAAAGACTGGCATGCTGATTGCAGAGCCCAGCAGCACTAGGGTGGGGATACATCACACCCAGCATGCACAAAGGAATCAAGAATTTATGTTTCTACCAGGTACAAGGAGAAAAAGTTTCTTGTTTCCAAAATCCACACAGCAAAGTACAGGAGGGGAGTTTTGATTGATGACTAAGAAAGAATGTAACAATTAAATTTGGTTAAGAATTCTCTCAAGTGTATTGAAATAGACACTCTGTATCATTTCTATGTGATTTTCATCCACATTAGAATATCAGGGTCATCAATAATATTATTGATTAGATCTATGCTTTTTAAGAGCATAGTCCTTCTATTGTTTCAATACTCCTCTAGACATGTGAAATAATACATAATATGTCACCAATAACATAGCAGTACTAGATAGGTTGTGAAAAGTGATTAAACCTGAAAGGAAGGGTTGAATGCTGAAAGAAAATAGTTGAGTCAAAGTTCAGATTTAGTGGTTTTATGTGACTCTCCACATAATCTCAGACAAACGACTTAACCTGTTTCTGCCCAAGTTTCCCACTAGCACTCTAAAGCATGTGTACCTGACTTCATGAGAGCCGTGATGGTTATATATGCTGAAAAGCACAGTGGGGCCTCAGAGGGAATCAGCTTTAGAACAGCTAAGCTTTATTACTAAAATTAACAAGTGTGCTTCATCTCCAGGGCCAGACACGAAACTCATGCAGAACAGCGGAAAAACAACTTTTAAGCGAACAAGCATCGATCGGCTTATGAATGTCCTTGTGTTGGTGGTAAGTCTGATTAATGTGTCTTCCTTTCTTCAGATGTTTTCATCATTTCCAGATGCTCCACCTCTCTGTCCACACAAGTGGGGGAGTATCAGAAGTGACTAATGATAAAAGGAAAAAGTACATCATAATTTATTAGCAGCCTGAGTTCTGCAGCGCCTCTGCCAGCCATCTTGCAAAGCAAGGCCATTACATTGACAGAATTAAGGACTTTCCTTCTGAGCTTGTCATTTACTCTGCTCTCCCTTTTCTCCTCTGCATTTTTGTGTGAGAAATATTTTGAAGCCTGCACAGCCCTTTTTTCTTGTAGTAATTTTGTCATTTCCTATTTAAATAAACATTAGCAGGTCTCCCTCTTCCTCCCGAGTTCTTGGCATCTTTGGTGATAGGACTTGGTAATTGAGTTTGCTAATTTACATGATGCCAGCTCCTGACTTAACACATTAGGGTAAATTATTAGACATGGTCTCACTAATGCTCAGAAACTGGTGTTTCAAGCAGCTGGGAAATTTGAGAACACTAATGTTACATAGCAGGCACTCTTCTCAGATTGAAAAACAGATCTAATTTGAGGGTTAAGCTCGTCAGTGGTTTTAACAAATGGCAAATACTTCCAGGCAGGAATAGTGATTCTTTCACAGACTCTCTCAAGATTTTACTGCTTTAGTTCAAAGCCACTCAGGGAAGGAAGACAAAGACTCTGACACTACTTTAATCAGTGTTGCTTGAAGGAAAGGTCTTTAGTTGCAGATTTTATATCCCTTGGAGTGCAAATTTGTCATGCCTTCCCAAGCATGCTGCACCACCTTCAGCTTATGGCACTGGGAAGGTCTGGTGGTCAGTGCTCACTCTTCCTGCTTCTTCCCTACTACTCTTGCTCTCCATCACCCCAGCAGCCAGCTGGGAACAGGATCCATTCCCAGGCACTGGAACAAGCCCTGGAGGAGGCATCCAACAGAAGTCTGCTCCTTACAGCAAGGCTGTCCTGAGCTCTCCCTGCCCTCTCTGACTTCATGCCTCCTCAGCACAGAGGCTTAGAGCACAAACATCTCCAGGGTGGCACCACCCTTCAACCTTCACATTTCATCTCAGCCTCTGTATTCCTGTTTTTTTCCTTGGGATCCCAAAAGTCCTTTAGTGAGCCCAGGGATACCCAGCGGTGCCACAGCACAGAGACCCACTCCAGAGTTACCTTCAAACCCTCTTGAGGCCTTTCTCTGTGTACAGTAAGGACATGCCCTTAATTATAACAATCTTGCACCAATCTCTACCAAGGGAAAATCTTGGTTTATCAAGCTTGATTATCATCAGCTTGTTTCCCTCAGTGTTTTCTTCCCTTTCTCTCCTTAAGTGGATAGCAAAACCAAACAAGGTTTGGGGCTCTTACATTCAAAATTTTTCAAGCATTTGACGAATTTCACATTTTCATAGGTGTTCTGCTATGTTCTGACTGGAGAGGAGAATGGGCTGTGGAGGGATCCACAGGGCACAGAAATAGAGCAGAGGAAAACTGAGCGGGGAATCAGGAATTTAATGTTCAATTAAGATTTGCTAAATCTCCTTTCACAACCCAAGGGTCCCACCCAGGAGTTTCAATCTGTTTGGCCTCTCTTTATAAAAACAAATGAGATTAATTTACCTCCTGGCTCTGTTTTAAAAAATCTGAGCAAGTTACAGCCGATTGCATCAGTCTCTGCCCTGAGTTCTTGGACGCAGGAGGAGCCAAGGGTGTGTTTGTCTCCTTTACACATTTTTAAGGAACCTAAAATTTTGGTGTCTAAGTAAAGCTCTGTCAATACATTAAGCACCAGACTTTTTGCCCACCTAAGGGGACGTGGCACTGGGGTTTTCCAGCTCACTGGGTGGTCGAAGGTTACAGAGTGTGGTCATAAAAACAGGCAGTATATTGTGATCTTGAGCTGGAGAATACAAAGCAGCCACGACTTACTGTAAATAGGTAATTTATATGTAATGAAACTTACTCCATGTTAACACTGGCTGAGTTATTTTACGTTTGTTTGCCCATAAAACTTTCAGGCACAAAGCAGTGTTTAAGCAGGTTCGCCAATGGAGTGCCTGTTAAATGTTGCCTTGGTCTGCCCCAACAAGGGTTAATCAGAAGGGAACCTTCCCAGATGGCAGTCATAGCTGTTTTGTCACATTTGGAGGTGTTTCTCATCGATCTGAGAGAGAAGTTAGTGTTCCTCCACTGGGGATGCATTTGTCAGCTCCAGAAATGCTTTTTTCTCCAAAAGCTGCTTTGTAGCAGGCTAGGGGGAGCAAATTTTCAGAGAAAGAGAGCTCTCGCATTCATCTCTTAAACAAGTGACTGCTTCAAATCCCAGAGCAGAACTCAAACTACCAATCAAGAAACCGAGACTGTTTTAATTCACAGTCCAACAGTCAATGTTTGTCTTGAAGTCAAAAGTCACCTCCTCTTTACAAAACTCTTACCAAGAGGATCTTTAGCAGTCAATGCATGGGCAGGACCCAGGGCAGGATGATGTTCATGCTGGGAAGCTCCATGAGCATGCACAAGTGATGATTTTACGTGTCATTCTCTTCAGGGCTGTGGCTACAATTGCAACACTCTGCACACAGTTGTTTCTGTGCACAGAAATTTATCTCGAGGGCTGCTTTTAATGGCTTGGTCCTTTCCATCTGTTTCAGATCATACAGCATGCTAGTGAGCTTTGTGCAAGCACGAGTGTTGCACATGAGTGGGGTTGTGATAGCATTGACGTGCCCAGTGCACAGGAAACAAAATGTACATAAATCAAGTGCAACTGTAGGCAAGAGCAGCTGTGGTATAGAATCAGAGCAGTTTGAGTTGGAAGGGACCTTAAGGATCATCTTGTTCCAACACCCTAGCCATGGGCAGGGACACCTTGGGAAAGTTCAGCTCCTGTCTTGCCCCACATATATTTCTATTGCTGAATCACACATTGAAATTCCTACATGGATTGTGATATTCTGCAAATGGATAATTTTTAACCTCCGGGGCAGTGAGGTGGGTCATGCCTCTCAAATAGCCCTAAGTCCTTATAATTACAATAGCACAGACTGAAGTATGTTTTAATTTCTGGTTCACAGATGTTTAAAAACACTGCACCGCATTCCTTACCAGCAAGCAATATTGTCTCCATTTCACAAGCTGAGCAATTTGTTTGGCTTCGCACAATTAAATAGAGAAGCTACTACTCATGTGTGAAATAAATGTGTCCCCTGAAACTCAGTCTGCCACCTTTTCTTACTGCAGTTCCCTTTTGTGGCTTTTTGATATTAAAACCTGAGTCGATCAGGCATGAACTTTTCACCAAGTGATTCATACTGCTCCACAGAAGTATCTTTCTTCCTCCCACAGATTACCTCAGCAGTACAAACACTAGCTTTACCATCAACGTTTCTATGTTTGTCCCTCAATTACTGTTTTTTAGAAAGGTTGATTACTGTTTTAATGTGATTGTTGTTGTGTGGCCTTTACATGATGGTCCAGCTTACTGGTATTTCCTTCCTAATGATTATCCTTGCAAAATATGATTTTTTAGTTGCTCTTTTGTGCAGCCTGTTGACTCCATATCTTCACTCTTTTATTATTATATTGGTTGTTTTATGTCAATTGTTTGGAAAAGACTGTGCCAAAAGAATTATTTTCTCATCATTTGTCCAGGACAGATGACAAGTTGATTACAGTTTATCTCCCCCACCATCACTATTTCTACCTTACAAATATTGTAATTATATTAGGAGGATTCCAGGATGGTGGGTCTTCCCAGTTTTTAAAGCATCGTTAAATCTAACCTCATTAAAGGTTAAAAACTAACCTCTAAGCTTCCATCTTTGAATTAGATGGACCTGCTGCATTGAAAATGCTTATTAGCAGATAGAGCCACACAGTGCTGTGTCAGTGAACATAATCTGCCTTTTTCATCTACCATAGGGTAGATAAGTCCTCTTCCTTTCTGCTTCCTCTTGAAGGACTGACTGTTAACACATTTGCTTTTCACACACCTGTTCATGGCCTTATTTTTTTCTTTTCTTGATACTTTATTACTGTTGGATATTCACAGTTCTGTAATTCCTTGCAGTTTGTATTAATTTATGTTAAATTTCTTTCTTGCTGTTCTTTTTGTTTTCTTTTCCAAATAAATGTATTGCTACAGTCTTGTCTTTTTTTAAATCAAAAAATGCTTTATGACCTGTGTAATGTTTTTGTGTCTGTTAAACAGTGCTCCTGACCAAGCTCCAGTTTTCAGTGAGGTTTCCCAGTTTGAAATTCACTTCCCAGTTGCTATTGCCCTGGTTGCTTTAGGCTTCAGGAAAAAGGTTTCTCTAAAGCCCAAGGATATGCATCACTGGTTGGTGTTGCTTTTTGTTTGCTCAAAGGAAATGTAATTGAATTGTGAGGGCAAATACTGAGGCAACCATAAGCTTTGAGAAAGCAATTAACTGTCCTCTGCCAATCAGAATAATATCCAGTGCTAAATTCCAGACTGTCCACTGCTGGATTATCCTTAGTAGTCTTTCAGAAATTGTGAGGGAGACTGATACATCTGGCAAATGGCAAGTAAAGTTCTTCAGGCAGTTTGTATTCCCAAGTGTGCAGCCAGATGTTTGAGGACCTTCAGCTCAACTCTCCTCTCATGAGATTTGGTGTTCTGGAGCAGAATGCTGTAACCACCCTAGCTGAGATATCTTCTTGGGATTTAAATCCACAGATGTTTGAGGACTTTTCATTCCAAGTTGCCAGACTCTGCACTGTGTAGCTTTGTTCTTGAGGTAAAAGGATCATCATTTTGCTGGTTTTTCCTCTCCATCCCTAGGCAAATTTTCCTATGATTCAGGCTATCCAACCCTATTCCTTTAAGGTCTTCTGATTGACCTATGCATAATAAATTCCTTGTTTCTAAAATGCAATACATTTTGTTTGGTTTTGATTTGTTTGGTTTGTTTTTCAATTTTTTTTTTCCAGATCTTTGCATTTTTAGCACTGATGTGTCTCATCCTAGCCATTGGCAATGGTATCTGGGAGCATGATAAGGGCTACTACTTCCAGGTCTATCTGCCCTGGGCGGAGGGTGTCAACTCTGCCTCCTACTCCGGCTTCCTCATGTTCTGGTCATACGTGATCATTCTAAACACAGTGGTACCTATTTCACTCTATGTCAGGTACGTGCTGGAAGCTCCTTCCACTTTTGATCTTAGGAGAGATTTAGCTTTTGCCTTAACTGGGAGCAGCATTTTCCTTCAAACATAACACAGCCCCATCATGGATGCTCCTACACAACCACAGTGAAGCTTTTCTTGTTTCTGCTGTCTTCAGAAGACTTTGTCAGGGTTGGAGTGGGGACAGCAGTGAGCCCTGGAAGAGGAGAGGATGATTTTGCAGTTAAAGGGGAGGTGTAGGTGTGTAGCGTGCTACAGGAGCAGGGCTGGAAGCCTGCCACCATTAGCATCTTGCTAACAATGAATGAATGGCCTGTTCTTCGAGATGGCTTTAGGACTGTGTGAGGATTGCCAGGTATGTAGGTGCAACCAGGTGGAAGTACTTGGTGCTGCATGAGCAGTTGAGAGTGTCACCTCTTCCCAGACAATGCAGAGCTGTGATGGTTATTGGTGACAGACAAATAGGAGTGACAGATGAGCAGTGTGTCTGTGATACTCTCAAAACTTGGGGCTGGGGTAGGGACTGCATAGCACTGTTCAATTTATCATTGTAGGTACCTTCAGTCAGCTTTGCTACTGAGACTCTTTTGTGTTGGTAAACATGAGGAATGAATTCCATTCCTATTCAGTATGTCACCCAGCAAGGTGAAAATTCCTGTCATCTGTGAGCTGATGTCACTCTTTTGGTTGTACTGAGTGGCACAATGGCTCTCTTGTTGTGGAGCTCTCTGTTGTTTGAGACATGGCTGTGCTCTTCCCCTGGCACTGGGCTCAGCTCAGCCCACAGCTCGGCTGGAAACCATCTCCTGAAACAGCACTAAATGAAACCCACAGCTCCTGCCTTGCTTCTCAGTCCGAAAACTTCTGAAACTTTCCAAGTACTTTTATAAAGTACTGCTTTATAAACAAAGGAAATTAGTTTGCTGTAAACATAGCAGATAATTTCAGTGAGACTTGCTTCAGCAACCCTTACCACAGGCCACCTATGGACAGATGAGTTCCACCTGTCATTACCTTCAAAGTTGTCTTCTAATTGCAATTGGTGGTGGTGGTGCTGAAGATAAAGAGCTTGTCCCTTAAGCTAATGAATATTCCATCACCATCTCTTTCTGTTTCATCAGCGTGGAGATTATACGCTTGGGCAACAGTTTCTACATCGACTGGGACCGTAAAATGTATTACCCACTGAATGACACACCAGCTCAGGCTCGAACCACTACACTCAACGAAGAGCTGGGGCAGATCAAGTACATCTTCTCAGACAAAACAGGAACTCTCACCCAGAACATCATGTGTTTCAACAAGTGCTCCATCAATGGCAAATCCTATGGTATGTTTGTCTTACTCTCTGGGTTTTCTTCACTGTGTGCCTCTTCATCCACAGAGGCTAAGTCTGATAGCCAGAAGAGAGTGCCATGTAAGGAGCTGCAGTGATCACGTGTAAGGCTACCCAACAGGGATGTCTGGGCAGCTTGATTGCATCACTTGCCATGTACTAATTGTTTCCCCTTTTTTCTCAATCTTTTATCTCCCTTTTTCTGCCCCACTATTATTCCAGGTAAAGAACTAGCACTATTAGTTTCTCCTCATTTGTCCCAGATTTACAACATCTGTACTCAAATTTGTTTTGTTGTTTTATTTTCTGATATCACTATCTAGGTGATCACAGCTTTTTATGGTATTATTGACATGGTTCAGGTATTGCTAACCTTGCAGAACATGATATTTAGCTCACATAACTCACTCCCTCCTAACCACTGATGAAATCAGCCATCCCTTATGGGGCTCATCTGCAAATTTTGTCAGCTTCTCACACTGTGGTCTCTCAGTAATTTCTCATGTTATGAGCAGTGATTTTCCACATCCTTTTCAGGTAGTTGGAGTAGTCAATGACCTGGTCTTTGTCTTTACACCTGACATTCTTCGCCTACTAGAAGAGAGGAAATTTGTAGGGAGTTGGAAAAAATGGGAAATGTGTTGTTAGCTCTGTTAGATCCTAGAAGTTATTGATTTAAAAGGCTTGTTCATGCTATGGCCCCAGGCAGTTTTCTTCATACTGCTCAAGAGGTGCTAGCACTTTGTAAACTGCCTAATTGATTAACATCATTAGATGCCCCAGAGAAATTAGTCACTGCTTATTTGTATATGGATGCTTGCTTTGCCTGTATCAGACCTGCTGATACACTGATACACATAATGTGCCAGAAAGTTTGTGCCAGAAAGTATTTTCTCAGTGCTATCAGCTGACCTAATAAAAGAAGATATTTTTTCCTATGAATCTGTGCATATTTGGAGATCACCTTATCTCAGTGTTTCTATGATATCTAACATTAGTACTGTTAAACAGTTTGAAATCTCTCTTATCAAGTGTCTTTAATTGACTTTTCTGAAGCAGATGTCACCACCAACATAGATACAGGGTAAGGGTTCAATAAATGAATGGGAAATACATGCAAAGAAGGCAAACAATCTATTTCCTGTAGTTTTCTAAATGTTTGGCTTCTTTCTAGTACAGTACTTCTCTGCTGCTCAGGGGCATTCAGGAAAGCAATGCCAGAAAGGATAATTTAGTTCTGGTCTCCTCTGGAGGCTTAAGGGAAGGAGATGTACAAAAGCCTCTTGGCTATGGTTCCCAGGGAATCAGCTGATGCATAGGTTCTCAGGAGAGGTGTTCACTGTGTTTCTTTTACACTCCTGGGGCCTTTGTGAAGGCACACCAGCACTACAACTGACTTTGCTCACAGCTGAGGTTGGTGGTGCAAACATGAGTCAACCATTCCTGTAATTAATTGCATTTCAATCTTGATTCAATGAAGTGTTGGAAATGGCTGGCCTTAGCACAGTCCAGACTTTCCTAGTGAAACTTTTCTCCAGGCAGAAGTTCTAATAATGTTTCTTAGAGATGATGTCTTCAATTCCTATGACCAGATCATCCATTCAGGGAGAATCAATAGAGCAGTCTTGCTACCTAGGTGTGGGAAAATGGGCTTTGAAAACTCCTTTTCTGTGGGTGTCCAGGGACTGCTGCAAATAGTAGGATCCAGGAGCTGGATTTTGAAAGAGAAGACATAAGAGAAGTCATCCTCTGGAAGAACTTTCATTTCCTACCTAGCACTAGAAACCCTATCTTCTCTGTGTTCAGCTCAAGACAAGTCTTCTTTACTCACAAGCCAGTCACTTTTATGGCAACTGCTTTGTGTTTCAGGCATCTGTCAGTCTCTGGATTTTGTCATGGACCAACATAGAAACTGATTGTTATGTATCATCTGTCGTCAGTGCCCATGTCAATGTACTGAAACTTTTAAAATAGATTCTAGCTTAGAAACACTTTACTCAATTTTGTGGCTCAGAGACTGCACTTGCCTGCAGTTTGTGGCTATAATTTCATCTTTCTTGCTTGCAGGTGATGTGTATGACATGTCTGGGCAAAGGATAGAAATAAATGAGGTAAGTGCTCAAGTGCTATCAGGATCTGTGCTTTCCGTGGATCTGGATAAGTACCAGTGGACACAACCCTACACAGCTTATGTTTTTGACCCTGCAAGAGCTGATCGTCTTGATGCTCACAACACAGATGTGTGTTCCTCTGGCTGTCAGAGAATTCCCAGAGTCAAGTTCCTTTCCAGTAAGCCCGGGTTAATTCTGCAGATCAGGAACAGCCAACTGTCCCCTCTGCTTCACCTGACATCCTGGTGCATGCACAGCTTCTCTTGGACACTTGATCACTGGTGTTTGTTGGAGACTTGGACATTGGTGAACTTTATTAACCTTGTCAGTTAATTAAAGCTTTAGTGAGGAATTAGCGAGTGCAGTTCATACCAATAGCAAGGTCACTGTCAAATTCCTCTAATGTCCAGACATCAGAAAGTGTGAAAACTTTACTTTTTTCTTTAGCCTCTGCTTGCAGGCACAAATGCACACGTCTTCATTTTTAAAACATCTGAAAGCTGCACGCAGTAATCCAAATAACAAACAAGCAAGATTATGATGAAAATCCCACTCCTTATTCCAATGATTCATTTCCAGTCCATTTAGAACTTAAATTGCCCACTGAAACAGGCTGTTTGTGCTGAGCACTGTGCCTCCAGCCTGCCCTCTCTCCAGCCTTGCTTGGTGACACACACTGGACTCTTGCCAACAGTCCACCCCACCCTGCTGCTGGTGACACTCTCTGGAGCAGAGTCCTGCTGCCCACACATCCACAATGTTGCTGTGCCTGGACCTTGCCGCACAGATGAGTGTGGGAGGGGTCGGTCTGTGCTCTTGGACTGAGTGCTAAATGTCAGTGTGCAGAGGTCAAAAGGATGATTGCTGTCCTGGAAACTCTGAGCTCATCAGGGATGGGGCGGGAGTCAGAATTGTCCAAGGCAGGCTTGGCAGTCCATTACTCCATGACACATCACGCAGTAAGCCTCTGGACATTTCGCCAGTGTTCCACTGCTTGGGGCTCCTTGTTTTTTGACAAAATGAGCAGTGCCTGTGGAGGTTAACCTTTACTTCACCTGTCTGTCCTATTTTTTCCATATCAGAATTTTTCTCTGTCTTTGGGAGAACATGGTGGATAAGACAGACTTT
Organism: Irena cyanogastra; assembly: GCA_013397155.1. NCBI lineage: Eukaryota > Metazoa > Chordata > Aves > Passeriformes > Irenidae > Irena > Irena cyanogastra. The sequence goes on along the minus strand of VWZV01012748.1, from coordinate 100,196 downwards.
TGAATTGTTTTAAACTGGGCTCCTGCATTCCACTATTACGGGCAGCCTTTGACATCATGAGCACGATGCTTCCAAGCAAGCATGTGTTGAAGGCAGGCACTTCTTTGCTGTAGGCATCCGCTGGCAGGGATCCTGTAGGAGCATTAGCTGCTGCTCAGAAAGGCAGTTTAGCTAATTGGTTCTTAGCCTGAGTGCTGCTCTGAAAGGCACATCTAGTGCCAGTTCTACGATTAAGTACCTTTCATGACCTCCCACTTCCTTAAATCCACCAACCTCTGTCATGAGCAGCCAGCCCTGCAGGATGGGGTCCTTTGTAAATGTGGGTAGCGTTGGGCAGGAATTGGTGTACAGCCGTGTGAGAGCTCAACAAATAACACCAAGCCGTGTCTTTTTCAGAACACAGAGAAGGTTGATTTCTCATACAACCCGTTAGCCGACCCAAAGTTTGCCTTCTATGATCACAGCCTGGTTGAAGCTGTGAAGCTGAATGATGTCCCAACGCACAGGTTCTTCCGGCTGCTCTCACTTTGCCACACGGTGATGCCAGAGGAGAAGAAGGAAGGTGAGGACTGCTGAAGGCACTGGAATGAGTGGTTTTGTTCACTCGCACCACAGCATGTCTTCTCTCCACAGAAGCTGTTATTGGTCCTTTTGGCTCCCTGGTGATTTTCTGTAGTGTATGGCTACACATAAATCAGTGTCTTTGGAGATGCCACATGGGAAGAGAAAGGACCAGGGCCTCCACTCCCTGTGTGTTCCTGTGGCGGAGCTGACACTACTGCACATCTCTGGAGTGTGGAAATTGCAGGTGCCACAGCTTCCCTGAGGTGGTAGAGGCTTGCCCTGCTCTCTCTCTCTCTACTTGCTCCTAGTCCCAAAAAGCAAAGAACATAGAGTACCTTTGCACTGGAGACTCATTAACTCCTCTCACCCAGTGTTCCCACAACTACTAGGTCAGCTGTAGCAACGTGGGGTTTGGTACGTTCCCACTGTCAGCCTCCTCAAATCCCAGACAGGATGAAAGCCATTCTTTAAAAGCTAGAATTAATTTACAGGTATAAAGCGAAAATACTGATCAGAAAAATACATGCAGATCTAACTAGAAGGGGTGAAACCCAAGGAACTTGTCCTCTTAGTGAGATGTTAGAGAGGATTAAAAGAGAGTGATTGAAATACCCAAAGGAATCCAGGGGACCTCTTGCACTGTCCTGGAGGATGGGTTGGTGGGACTTGTTGGAAATGTGTGGACATAAGGTGCTTTTCAGTGCTGCACCTCTGTGGATCGACAGAAAAGCAAAGGGGTAACTGCTACATTTTGTCTTAGATTTTGTATTTTTTTGGCTCAGAAATAAGTCAAAAGCCACATTATAATTTTTTTCTTGCGTGTCAGGTAACTTGGTGTATCAAGCACAATCTCCTGATGAGGGAGCCCTAGTCACTGCTGCCAGAAACTTTGGATTTGTGTTCCGGGCTCGCACACCAGAGACCATCACTGTAGTGGAAATGGGAGAAACAAAAATCTACAAACTTCTGGCTATTCTGGATTTCAACAATGTTCGCAAGCGGATGTCTGTGATTGGTATGCTCCCTTGGCTGCTTTCTTTCCTTCCTGACTTTTTAGGTTCTGGAGCTGTCCCTCATTCTGCTATGATGCTTTTTTCTAGGAGACCTCCTTTGCAATGTGCTCTGAATAACATTTATTTCTGAGGACTTGAGATGGGCTGCCTTGACTTTATAATTACACAGCTACAGTGCCAGAAAAATACTTAAAGGAGGCAGATGGGATAAATCTCAACATCTGGACCACAGTGATGCAAGCCAGCCTCCTAAAGACACTCTCCCCTCATTACAATGCAGGAAAGGCCATTCCTCTAATCACTTTTTAAATTATCAGTGAAATTTGAGGAAGTTACATGAGAAAGCGAGAACAAACTGAGAAAACAGTTTTTTTCCCAATAAACAAATTTCCAATTTCTCCCAAACAGAAAATGGAGAAATTATTCAAGAAAGTTTTTGCAGCCTTTATTAACACTCCAACATACTCAAATATTTCTGGAATATTGTAATTGTAGTTACAGTTTACTAGTAGGAAAATAGGAGAAGTGGGACCAGTTCCCTAAAAACAAGTTGTTCTTCACTTTTGAGTGAAGTTCTGCCTGTAGGGACAATGTAGTGTCTGCTCAGACCAATGCACTCTCTTCTTTTCTAAGCAGAGCTTGTCTTGATTCCTGGGAGTTTGCCACTACTTGGGGAAGTTCAGACACCTGTAGAAACTCTTCTTGGTTTTGATGGAAGGGCTTTGTACCCCAAAAGACTCAGTCTGGGATTGGTAGCATTTCTTTTCCTCTTCCTCACAGTGCGGAGTCCAGAAGGTGACTTGACTTTGTACTGCAAGGGGGCTGACACCATTCTTTATGAACTGCTTCATCCATCCTGCAACTCTCTCAAAGAGGAGACCACAGAACACCTGAATGTAAGAGCTTCCTTCTCAACAACATGTCTGCATTTGATGTTTTCCTTTTCTCCAGCATACTTTGTCTTCAGGAAAAAAAAAAAAACAAACCTCAGATTTTAGAAGCAGCACTTAAGCACCAATTCAAAGTTATGGAATAGAGAAACAGATTAATTTCTATGGCCTTAGGTCTCAAATTAGTTGTCTAAGCATGAGAACTAGGTGCCATGTGAACTGCTCCAGGACAGTCAGCAGATCGAGGGAGGTGATTCTCTCCTGCTCTGGTCTCATGAGACCTCACCTGGAACATTGTCCAGCTCTGGGATCTTCAGCATAAGAAGGACATGGACCTGGAGTCTATGGCTATGAAGATGATCAGAGGGTGGGAACGCCTCTCCTGTAGCTGGGAGATTTGGGTTTGTTCAACCTGGAGAAGAGAAGGCTCTAGCGAGACCTTATAACACCCTCCAGGGGCTACAAGAAGGCTACAATCTGCAGCTGAAGGGGCTACAAGACTGCTGGAGAGGGGCTTTTTACAAGGGCATGTAGTGATAAAACAAGGGTCAATGGCTTTAAACTGAAAGATGGAAGATTTAGATTAATTATTAGGAAGAATTTCTTTACTGCGAGGGTGATGAGGCACTGGAACAGGTTGTCCAGAGAAGTTGTGGATGCCCCATCCCTGGAAGTGTTCGAGGCTAAGTTGGATGGGGCTCTGAGCACCCTGGTCTATTGGAAAGTGTCCCTGCCCACGGCAGAGGGGCTGGAACGAGATAATCTTTGAGGTCTGTGCCAGCCCAAGACATTCTTTCATTCTATGATTCTGTAATATGGACAAAGATGGCAAATCCAATGAAGGACATTTAGAAGATGTGATCTGTTTCTGATGCACCTTTACTTCAAGCCTGGGGAAACACCTCCCAGAGATGCATTTCACAAATGCATCTTTGCTGTTCCACCAAACACTGAGCTCCATATTGTCCGTCAGAAAGCAGAGTTACAAGGGCTTGCTGTGATGCCATGACTAGCTGTGCTCATGCTGTGCATTTCAGCTAGAATTCATACCCTAAAAATGTTGAACCCGCATCCAGAATTTGATGCTATGTTCAGTGTTTATTTAGATTTCACTCTTCTGGACCTCTTGTTGAGAAATATAAGCCTGGGAGACAATTGCCTGGTAAGTGTAAAGTTTTAGAGCCAGAAAGTAGAAAAGTCCTTTTGAGGTTTTTTTTTTAGTAAGGACCACGGATGGCAATGATAAAGGGGTCTGGAATTGCTGTTTAGATATACCCCAGCATTTGTGGCCTAAGGTGTCATTTTTTCACCTTTCCTCTGCAAACTTTACCAAGACACTTTTACCAGTCTGATTTCTGAGGGTCCATTGTGAGCCCAGGTGACCAGACTGTTCTTCTTGGGCCTTGGATCCTCTGTCTCACCACTGTCTTGCAGGAGTTTGCTGGAGAAGGCCTGAGGACACTCGTGGTGGCCTATAAGAGCTTGGAGGAAGACTACTTTCAGGATTGGATCAGGCGTCACCATGAGGCAAGCACTGCCTTGGAAGGACGGGAAGACAAACTGTCGGAGTTATATGAAGAGATTGAAAAGGACCTAATGGTTGGTGATCTGGGCCAAGCTCTGGGGGAGGCAGCGAGGGTGGTGGTTTGTCAATAAACAGCTCAGTATGACTTTGGTAAACACTGCTCTGCAAACGGCTCAGTGGGCTGTGTGACAGGAGCAGGTCAGAACACGGCAGCCCTGGGTGTTCACTGGCACCTCCGTCAGGAGCCCATAACTGGGGTGTCAGCCACCAGTTCAGGGGAATGGTTTCATTTTAACTCACATGGGTGTCAGAGTAGCTTTCTCGTGATGAAGTGACATACCAGAGCCTGCAGGAGATGACGTGGACACAAGTATTTCATAGCTTTCCTTTGTATGTGCAAATGGCTGATCTATTTATCTTACAGCCTTTGAAATGGCAGGCAGTGAATAATTTCCAGTGCCCCTGAGAGTGTCTCCTTTGTTCTTCCAGCCCTGGGCAGCATGGGTAGATGATATCCATGAACATGTTCGTGTCAGTTTGAAATAGAGCTAAGCTGTGATCTTCGAGTCATTCTTCTCTCCCTAAGTGTTGTTACAGTTTTTAAATGCCCTGGAGGATTTGCCTGTGTTTTAGAGCCATGAATAATGAATGAAAAGCATGTGTGTGATCTGAAGAGAAGCAGTCCAGCTTTTGCACTCGTGGCAGTGCTTTCTTGAAGCCCCAGAAATCCTGGCAGACACCTTTGCTCCTTCCATTAGCTGTATGCTCAGAATGCAGTGCTCAGGGCAGAAGAAAGTGTGAGCTGGGTAAATACTGGACCTTGGAAGTTGCAGAGTCTTTCTAGCTGGATCAGGAACTACTGTAAAACAGGGATCGTACAGTTCTGAGGACCCTGTAGAGAAGTTCCCTCAGAGCTGCTCCCTACATGGATAACACTCATAGCTGATGTATGATGGACATCCCAGGATGCCAAAAGGGATCCCAGGATGCCAAAAGGGATCCTAGGCTTAAAGCCAACCTCTGAATTTAGTCTCTCTCACTTAGAAGAAGTGGGAGGTACATGGTAGCAGTGAAACCTGAGGTTGCAGTGAAACCTCCATGTCTCCTTGATGACAGGTTAAAGCCATCGACTATCTCCAAATAGCAGAAAAAGCTGTAACTTTAAAAAAATGATGGTTTGTGTCCTGGGCAGTCTGTGGTGTAGCTGTGTGACAGTGTGGACCAGGGGTGGGGACAGGTCTGTCAAGGGCTGGTGAAGATGCTTAGCAGCCATGTGACATCTGCAGTACAGAACAGCTGGGATCATGTTCCACACCAGAGGAGGTTTGGGAACACGGATCCACAGTGTCTTTGTCCCTCTATTAAAGCTCTATCTGCTCTGAAGGGAACACGTGGAAAAACACAGACCTGTAGCTCTGCAAACATCCCTGCAAATAATTTCATGCATATTCATAAATCCATCAGAGCCTGGGGGAATTAGAGCCTAGAACATCTGCAGGATCAGGGCTGTACTCTGTACAGTAAATTTGCTGAGAAAGAATGACAATCAGTACAACCTTATTCCTGGGGATTTCATTTGTGTTTGCTTAAATAATTAGGTTTACTGCTTTCTCCTTTGGTAGCAGTGAGAGGACTTAACCAGCTCCCTGCCATTTCTGTTAAGCTGCTAGGTGCCACAGCCATAGAGGACAAGCTACAAGATGGGGTCCCACAGACAATTGAGACTCTTGCCAAAGCCAACATCAAGATATGGGTTCTCACTGGAGATAAGCAAGGTAAAGGAACCACAGCTTTGGATGCTCCTCTTCTCCCCCACTGGTGGAATGGGTCTGCTGAGCCTGTGTTCTCATTCCTTGAAAACTGCACAGAAGGCAAACTAACAGGGCTTTGCTCCATTGCCAGCTATGCAAAATTTCAGTTAACTGGAATTAGACCAGATGACTAGCTTGTGCCTGTCCTTAACTTCTGTTGTGAGAGTGGAAGCGGGATGAAGGCAGCATCCTTTGCCTTAGGAGAGGTGACAGTAAGCATCCCATAGTCCCTGACATAAGCTGTGAAAAGACATCACCTTCATCCAATTGATCATTCAGGTGAAGAAGGTGGAAAAAACCTTGTGCTTTCCAGAAACTTCAATGTTAAAGTGGATTTTGGGTGCATTTCAGCTTGTTTCTGGCTCTTATCACCCCAAATAGAAATGGGGGAAACATAGGCTTTTGGAGGTAGAAAGAACAGCAAATAGACTCCAGTGATTTATTTTGGAGACATAGTATTTTCACTGAAACAATGGTGTTTCAGGGAGGTCAAAAGTGTTTGCAAATAATTTCATCCAAGACATGAGCAGAGAATTTTTGAGAAAGAAGAAAGATTTCATTTTGTCATGTTCCAAATGCAATAGTTTTGCTATAAAATACCAAAATATCTTTTTCAGAATTTTATGGACCAGATGTCATATTCTTTTTCAGAGCTGTGGTTTGGGGCTTTTCTGGACGAAGGGAGAGGGCAAGTTAAAAATCCTGAAAAAAAAATTTGAATCAACATGAAATGTTTTTTTTTGTTTCTCCAAATACGTTGGTCAAAGGGTATTTTAAGCTTTTTCATTTTGGTAGAGCTATTTTTTTCCTGTGGTCTTGTGAAGTCAAATTTGCTGCTACATCCATCAAAGTGAGTCTCCTGACTCTCTTACTGTTGACTCTGGAAGGCTCCAATCTCTTTTGAGTCAGAAAGAGAGCTTTTGTCGTGTGAACAAAAAGGCCACAGAAGTGGGTGAATTTGGCACTGCTGAGATGGATTATCTCCCTGGTTTATCTTTCCCAGAGACAGCAATGAATATTGGTTACTCCTGCAACTTGCTGAATGATGACATGGAAGAAGTTTTCATTATTGAAGGCAGCACATCTGACGACGTACTGAATGAGCTGAGGTAAATGGCTGAGAAACAGTTTCAGTGCTGTGCACTAGCACTATTTGTGTTTTGTATCATTCCACCTTCTTTTTCCCTGTCAGCTTTCCTTGTTGCAGTTCATTCAGGGACCTTAGATAAGGGAGAGCTGCCTCCTTGGAAGATCCAGAAGAAATCACCTCTCAGAGTAAATGCTGATGCTTCTTGATCCAAGAGCTCAAATTAAACAAAGGTATAAGAAAGCAGAGTCAGATAGGGAGTATCAGCTGAAATTGACCAACAAGTGATGCTGAGCTACAAAGGCTTTGGCTCCAGGTCTGAGCTATGTCATTGCTCTACTGCTGTTGCCATTTATTCACATTGCTGTCCTTTGTCTGGATACCTTTTTGGCAGTATCTGAGAACTTACCTTCCTTCCTCACCTCCTCTGTAGACACAGGTTCTTAGGTAAAGGTGGAAAATGGGAAAGGTTTGCAGTCCTTTTCTCTTGGAGTAGATGGCTGCCAGACAATATGAACAGAAAATTGGATGTCCTTTGGGATACCATCCTTCATGGCACTCAGATGGTTTGTTTAACTTAAAATCAGCAGAAATTTAGCAACAGTTTTTAGAGCTTCAGAAATGTGGATGATCTGTGCAGACAGCAGCAGCTTAAAAATGCACACTGCTGTAGGGATACAGTAAAAATTGGACTGAACTATCAAAGGGAAGCATTGATTAAGCTGCTCTTACAAAACATATATATNTTTTTTAAGGAATGCAAGAAAAAAGATGAAGCCAGACTCCTTTCTGGACAGTGATGAAGTCAACATTCAATTTGAAAAATCTTCAAAAAACCAAATAATTATACCTGATGAGCAAGCAAATGGGGTGTACGGTCTGGTTATCACTGGCCACAGCCTGGTAAGGAAGGTTCAGAGCCTTGCTAGGGTTGAGTTCCCTTAAGAACCTACTGCAAGGCATACTGGAAGTCTGTAAAATGCTTTAAAAATTCAACTCTAGAGGACAAAGGGTTTTTTCCCCCCCTCATTGAAGACTAGGTTCATTGGTTATCTGAGACATCAAAGGTGACAGACAATGTTTCAGAAGATGTTTTAGGAACAGAGAACAGTTGGCCTTGATCTTTGGTGAACGAGAGGGATAGAGTGGCTGGATCATACTTGATTTCTGGAAACATACTAGGAAAATAACTAGGTTTGTGTTTGCAGCAAGAAGATAACATGAGACATGCATTTCAATGCCAAGGACATATTCTACTAAATATAGCTGAAAACAGATATGCTTAATTTTTTATAGGATATAGATATTATGACTTAACTAATACATTGATACTCTCTCCCACAATGTTCTTCCAAACAAACTGAAGCAACACATTCTAGATGAAATCGCTAAGTGACAGATTAAGGCTGCTAGGGAAACGTGGCTCTGAAGGGCTCACTGCTGTCCTAAAACAACAGTTAGCTGTCATCTGCAGAGGGTCATCCCACATCTATTTGATGCTCAATGTTTGCATTAACTGCTTAGAAAGAGAGCAGGTAATACCAGGCTGGGAGAGAGTAAAAAGAAATCTGAGTCAGGCATGATCTGGAAAGCATAAAGGGAAACTGAGTCAGTTGGGATTTCTGAGCCTGGAGAATACTGATTAGTCTTGGTAATACCCTTCAAAATTATAACAGGTAAACAAAGTAATGGAATTAAACTGAGATAGGAGAGTTCTGGGTGAAATGTCTTCCTGGTGAGAACAGTGAAACTCTGCAATAAATTATCTATATTAGGAAATTTTTTAGGACCAGTTAGAGGAAAGAAAAAACAACTTAGATCAATTCAAACCTGTCTGCAAGGAATGTTTAATTTATGTCAGGTTTATTTATCTGTTGTATTTTACTTTCCCAGATCTCAGTGAAAGCAAATAGACATAGCAAATAGACATATTTAGAAAGTTCCAGGAGGTGCCGCCTCCCAGAAACAAGGTGCTTCTGTTCCCTGTGGTTCCTACCTTTCTTAATGACAGTCCAGAAATTTTCACTTCCAGCTCTACACCAGCCCAGCAAGTTGAGAAAATCTCATCTTTCTCTACTTTTGGCTCACGTGCCATGTGTACAGATTCCAAACACTCTCAGACAGTGCCTAGGTTGTTAAGTACCCTTTCTCCCTCTTTTACACTCACTTCCCCTTGAATCCAGGGCCATAATACCTGGATTCCCACTGCAAAGCAGCCAAGAGGTCTGTCAGGTTTGGTACATATGCATTGCACGGACATCAGCTGGAAGCCCCATGCCTGCCCCTACTCCATCTCTTCAGCCTGCAGTGCAGACCCTGAGTGTTGTGCTACCAGAACACCACTGGCAGTGATGGCAAAGCTTTCTTTATATTCCTGGAAAAACACACACTAACCTACACCCTGGCAAGGGGATATGTCCCACACAAAGAAACTCACATCTGGGCTGTGTGGGTGCAGCCAGTCCACATAGTAGACACAATGAGTGTCACCAATGTCACCAAGATTATGGCTTTCTCCTCAGTGGGGACCACAAAGACAATGCAGACAAATCTAGATGTCACTTATTTATTTCTATGAGCTTGAACAATGGTGTGATACTGTCCCACACACAGCACCTGCTCAGTGCTCTATCCCTGCCTGTAGAGGGGTGCAAGGGCAGTGCTGGGCTTTGCACATGTCTGAACAAAGCAGTGAACAGAGAATTGTCAGCATCCTTAACGGCATCATCATGCCACTTTATTTGTAGGCAGTTGCACCGTTTAATATACAAAGTGATAATATTTCACTGGCCCTGGGCAGAGAGGATGTTGAGGCAAAAGCCATCTCTGACTGCACTGACCAGCAGTACTCAGGCTGAACCATGGAAGGGTCTCTTGTTGAGCAAGCCCGCTGCCATGGTGGAAGAAAAAGGGGACACTGGTGACTCACAGCTGTCTGTTTCAAAAAGAAAGAATACATGGCCTAAGGACTGTCTGCCTTACACAGACAAGGCAGTGGGCCTGCTGTAATGTCTCTGAGCAGGAGTGTGCCTTGTAGATTCCTTCTGTACATGTCTGCTAAAAAGAGACAACAAAGAACAGAGCCAAACAGCATGATCTGAAAGAAACTTGAAAAGCTCACACTGCTCCCTCCTCCTCATGCAGAGCTGGAGGGGGGACTAGACATCCAATTATCTCAGTGCTTCTTGAATAGAAATAACACAGCTGACTGATTTAAAAGGTCAGCACTCAGAGTAAAGCCTTCTCCCTAGTTTTGTGTTTTGCTTTGTCATGCCCACCGGAGCTTAACTTTTTACATGTTTTTTTAAATTAAGCACTTAACAAATTGAAATCTTTCCTATTTATCTCCCAGGGCTTAAATAGTAATCTAAGAGGGATGAGCAGAGACTCTCTCTCACATGGAGATACACAAGGTTGTCTCAGGCCCTACAGCAGCTTCTTGGTGTTTGACACTTCTGCCCTCTGCCAGGTTACATCATTCAGAGCAGCTGTTGTGCATGCTCAGCTGGTGTTCATACCCAGTTGTGGTGTATATCCAGCTGTGGTGCACCCAAAGTGCAAGCTTGTAGGTGTAGGGTGCAGCGTGGGTGCTCCCTGCAACTGGGTGGATGGATTCACCCATATGAGTGTAAGAGCCTGGCTCAGCTGTCGTGGCCACCCCGCTGCATCCTCTTGGTCAGGCCAGGATTTGCTGCAAGCCTGCCCTGAGCACTCCCTTTCCTCCTTTCCAGGCTTACGCGCTGGAAGGGAACCTGGAGCTGGAGCTGGTGAGAACTGCCTGCATGTGCAAAGTGGTGATCTGCTGCCGGGTGACTCCCCTGCAGAAGGCCCAGGTGGTGGAGCTGGTGAAGAAGTACAAGAAGGCTGTGACCCTGGCGATTGGAGACGGTGCCAACGATGTCAGCATGATCAAAAGTGAGTGGTGGCTGACAGCCAGCAGGCTGTAGCAGACTGACTCAGAGAGGTGTTTGCTCTCTGAGGCTGGCTAGCAGCAGAACACATATCTGAGTGCCTCCTGCACCACCCTCTTGTAGAAGCTAGTGTCTGTGTCCCAGATTTTGGCAGATCTCTACAGACCACTCTCACTACAGGCTAGTTGTATCTTGTGCCTTCTGAGTCACACTGGGCTCCTTCAGGAGCTAAGGTTGCATTAAGTACCTATTTTTTTGTTTCTACCTTAGGCAGACAAAATGGTTGGTCTTGATGATTTTACAGGTCTTTCCCAACCTAAATGTCTCTATGATTCTATGAAAAGCCCACATGTGATGTGTCAATCCATGTGTCTGCACAGCCACCATCACAAGGGTGATGTATGTAACAAACAATTTAGATCATAGAGGGCCTGACTCGAAGCAGAAATAAAATCTTTTTGCCTGTAAATATTCTGTACAATATTATGTGGGGTGTTTTTTTCAGCATTTCTTTGTGTCAGGGCTGTTTGTCAATTATCTCCCTTGAGTTACAGATGGTAGGCTTCCAAGCCTCTCCATCCTTGAGCATCATTTGATGCTGCATTACCTCAGTGAATTTATGAAAAAAAGTCCTAACTAGGTATAATTAAATTAAGATTATTCAGACAGACCTATTGCTAATCTTCCTTGTGTTAATTTGGAAAAATTGATTAACTGGAACCTCTTAATTAAGAAAGAAAAGGCTAAGTAGAGAGCTTCAAGGGAGATAAATCAGGCAGTCAGCAAAGAAAGGAGAAGAAAGTGAAAGTGTACATAATAATTAGAAACTAATCCACTCCCCCCACAAGAGAATTGAGACTTTGGGATTTTATCAATTCAGTTCAGTGGAAACCTCTAAATCTAACCAACCTTCAGCCATTAAGATTGTATTCATTAGTTAAAGCTGTATAATTAGCTGTCATATTAAACTTATGTCCATGTTTAATAAATGTAAGTTACTATTAAAAAAAATGTGACTCTTCTATCTAATTATTTGATTGAACTAATAAAGCCCAGGAAACGTAAAAAGGCTGCAGTCTTTTAGCACAGAATCTGAGAAAGTTTAAAATAGTTTGAAGATTTTGCCTGTCTGGGATGATGTTTTAAGGTCACTGGAAGGACATGAATGCACGTTAAATAAAAGTCACATGTCAATATAAAGTAAAGTTATTGTTTCATAATAGCAGCCGCTATAAACAACACTATTTGTGCTGCTGGAAAGCGTTCAGAAAAAAAGCCATAAACTGTCACTGGACCTATAATTTCATTCAAATAATGAAAGCCCACTTATGGGAAATGTATCACAGAGCCAAAATGATAGAGCTGCTGAAAGAATTAGCGCACCAAAATTTTTTTTTGTTTTTTAATAACTTTCCTTTCTGACTTTTTATGAAGGCTGTGAGGGAATTAACACGGTGTTCAGTGCAGGGTAACTAATTTTAAAAAAATGGGGCAGTGAAAACTCTGGGTATAACCATGTGATCAGTGAGTTTCTTGTTGCAGCTGCGCACATCGGGGTCGGCATCAGTGGCCAGGAGGGGATGCAGGCGGTGTTGTCCAGTGATTTCTCCTTCGCACAGTTCCGCTACCTGCAGCGCCTGCTCTTGGTCCACGGACGGTGGTCCTACATCCGCATGTGCAAGTTCCTCAAGTACTTCTTCTATAAGAATTTTGCCTTCACCTTGGTGCATTTCTGGTATGGCTTCTTCTCTGGCTTCTCAGCACAGGTAGGTCCGGCTTCGGTTTTGTCAGGGACATGGAGATGGTCAGAGGGCAGCACCTCTCCTGTGAAGACAGGCTGAAGGTGGAGGGCTGGTTCAGCTGGCAGATGACAAAGCTTCAGGGAGAACTTAGAGCACATTTCAGTAACTAGAAGTGCTACAAGAGAGCTGTAGAGGAACTTCTTAGCAGGGCCTATTGCAAAACGACAAAGGGTAATGATTTTAAACTAAGCTTATATTGATACAAAGAAGAAGATTTTGTCAATGAAGTTTGTAAAACACTGACAGAAGTTGCCCAGAAAGGATGCCCCTTTCCTGGAAACATTCCAGATAGTTGGATGGAGCTCTGAGCAACCTGACCTAGTTGAAGATGTCTGTGCTGATTGCAGGGAGGCTGGTTTAGATGAATTTTACAGCACTCTTTTAACCAAAACCATTCTGTAAGTCTATATCTAGTGTTTTCAAGTAAAGTATCTGGAAACATTTTACAAGGAAATAAACTAAGCCATTCCTCCCACCACACTGAACAAACTCAGGTCTGTCTTCCTTAGCCACATGGGTATAAAGCAGATATTGCTGCCTCCATTGTGCTGCTGCTGGAGGATGGATGCCTGGAGACAGAAGACACATATTATAAAATCATATGATCATTAAGGTTGGAAAAGACCTTCAAGATCATCAAGTCCAACCATGAATCCAACACTGCCATGTTCACCACTAAACCACGTCCCCCAGTGCCACATCCACTATTTTTAAACATTGAGCACCCTTTCAATGAAGAATTTTTTCCTAATATCCAGTCTAAACCTTCTCTGGCATTTAGGTGCTTTATGAAGCACAAACGTCACTTGCAGGATTTTCAAAAGTATTCAAAGTGATTACAACCATTAACTGAGGACACAGATTAGAGTTTGGTGCAGATCTTGTAAGATCTATGATTGTGCTGTTAGAATATTTGGAGCAAGCAGTTTAACCTGAGATGCCTGTGGGCATCAGGAGCTTGCAAGAGGAGCACATCCATAGTGAAAAAACTGATGTTGGCTCACAGCAAACCAGCCTCCAGCTAAACACAGACATGGGGAGTGCAGATATCCAGGGGCTGGGGGTGCAGGGTGGTGCAGAGGGATCCTGCTCTGGCTACAGCCAGCAATGGGTGCTCGGCAGACTGGGCTGGCATAATGTGGTCCTTCCCCTGTTTAGGGATGCTGAGTTTGAGTCATCTCATCCCTGTTGTCTCAGTAACAACTCAAACCAAGGTGTTGCAGCAAGTAATTGGATATACTTCCAAAGAAATGGAAAACAAGCTTTTTGCTAACTTTATTTGCTTTGTTTTTGTTTTTTTCCACAGACTGTCTATGATGAGTGGTTCATTACACTTTACAATTTGGTGTACACCTCTCTCCCAGTGCTAGGAATGAGTCTCTTTGATCAGGTACTGTTTCTGTCATCACTTTGGGGATTGTTGTCATAGGGGTTTTGTCTCCAGGTGTTTTGAGCTGGTTCCATGAAGCAAAAGCAGCTGACCTTTTCGCTACATACTGTGGTAACCCCTGAAATAATATCCTGACAGAGAGAACTTAGACCACAAAAAAAAAAAAAGATGGACCAGAGAGGTGTATTCCCTCCTAGTAATATGATTTGGGTTTAAGTAGTCCTGTGAGGAACAGGGAGTTGAGATAAATATGATTACCCTGATTTGGGCTGTAGGTTTCAGTATGTGACAAGATTTTTGGGTTAGGCTGCTGCCTACAGCACCAGTTGCCATTGCAACCTTCCCCTGGAGCAGTCATACCCTGTGTTCTTGAAGCCTGGCAAGTGACTTCCTAATGACCAGACAAAACAATTAATTAACTGGATCTTTGAAACCAGATTTGGCAAGTTCAGCCTTTGTCATGAGTTCTTTCTGCAGTAATCTCACACAAATTTCAACCTCACTGTTACTGTTTGACAAGACAAAGGCACAATAAAGCTGCTCCTATATGCATTTTACAAGTTAAATAAATAGGAATTGGCTACTTTCCAGTGGTTCAGTGGCCCACTCTGGACACTTAAGGGATCCAAGTCAGGCAGCCTTTTGCCTGTTTGGGGAGGTATTTTCTAACCCCTAGCTTCCAGTCAATTCTCTGGAGAACAGACCATGCAGTCTGCTTTAGATGAAGTGTATATTCTTTTATTTTTTATCAGCTGTCAATTTTTTTTTAGCACAAGAAAGGTAAAATACATTATGGAAATTATGCCTAGGTGGCCTTGAGACATGCCATGCCAGTAAGAACAACAGAGTGAATTGTGTGCTACGCCTTTTCTCATGGAAATGCATGTTACAGGGACATGGCAGCCCTAACTGGATCTATGTCTTTGGTTGGGTAGCTGCCAGCAAATCTAAGTGTCTCCTCTCTGCTTTCAGGATGTGGATGATCGCTGGAGCATGCTGTTCCCTCAGCTATATGTGCCTGGCCAGCAAAACCTCTACTTCAACAAGGTGGTGTTTGTCAAGTGCATGTTGCAAGGGATCTACAGTTCCCTCATCCTCTTCTTCATCCCCTATGGGGCCATGTACAATACAATGAGGAGTGATGGGAAGGCCATTGCTGACTACCAGTCCTTTGCTCTGATGGCCCAGACCTGCTTACTGATTGTGGTGTCTGTACAGGTAAGGCATCCCAAGCCATATTTTTAGGAATTTAGTTGTTGTTTCATGATAACAGCATCTGGAGGGCCATTGACAGCATTGTATTCACTACTGCATCGTGCATTCTTGCAAAAAAAGTCTCTTGACACCAGATTAGTCTCCTCAGTTCAACAGAACAGGAGACTTCTATGTTATAAAAGATCAAGGTGACAGGAAAGAAGAGTCTTTGCCTTGGGAAGATTGCAGTCATAACAGACAAATTAGTTAAGGCAGGGAATAGAGAAGGACATGTTCCAGTTTTATGGGAAGGGTTTGAAGCACAGGACTGTCTGTCTGCCATCAGGCAGTTATTTATAGGTTCTCCATTATGGAGATGTCTCTGCAGCCTGGCCCAGTGCATGATGTATGCGTGACGCAGCCTGAACTTGCTGGAAGAAATAGCTAAGACTTGGTGGTAGAAAATTCAGATGGTACTATCAGGATGACAGAGATTTTTTAAAAGAAAACCAATCAATCACACTTCCCTGGATAACAGTTCCAGCTGTCTGAAGTCTTGCAGGCTTGTTCTTCTAACTTTCAATGCTACATCACAGCTAAGGAGTGGGGAAATAAAGCCTGACTCGTTTGAACTTACTGTGTTCAGCTCTGGGGTGCTTAGCATAAGAAGGATGAGGGCCTGTTGGAGCAAGTCCAGAGAAGGGCCATGAAGTTGATCAGAGGACTGGAGGACCTCTGCTAAGGAGGCTAAGAGCACTGGGGATGTTCAGCCTGGAGAAGAGGCTCCAGAGAGACCTCATTGCAGCCTTACAGTACTTACCAGGGGCCACAAGAAAGCTAGGGAGGGACTTTAGACAAGGGCATGTAGTAATAGAAGAAGAGTTAGTGGCTTTGAAATGAGAGTAGGTTTAGGTTAGATACTAGGAACACATTCTTTCTGTGAGGGTGTTGGGTCACAGGCACAAGTTGCCCTGAGAAGCTGTGGATGCCCCATCCCTGGAAGTGTTCAAGGTCAGGATGGATGAGGCTCTGAGCAACCTGGTCTAGTGGAAGGTGTTCCTGCCCATGGCAGTGGGATTGGAACAGGATGGTCTTTAAAGTCCCTTAATATCCTGTCTCCAGGACTGGCTACTAGGGAATGCTTGAGAAGAAGGCAACAACAGGATAGATGTAGTAATCTTGCCTTGAATGGTTTCTCAGAATTTTATGATTTGTGACTTGTTTCTTGAGATTTGAATGAATAGCATTCTCAGGGGGAGATGTACAAAGCAGAGGACAAGCTGTGTTCAGCACAGATCTGCTAAATCAGGAAGGCACTGACAATAGCTGCATTGCTCTGTTCTTTCAGATTGGCTTGGACACCTCTTACTGGACAGTTGTCAACCAATTCTTCATCTGGGGCAGCCTTTCTGTTTATTTTGCTATCACCTTCACCATGTACAGTGACGGCATGTACCTGATCTTCACAGCCTCCTTTCCCTTCATTGGTAAGCCTTGGGATAAATCTGGATTGCACTCAGAACGAACATACTTAAAGTTTCCAAGTATTTCTATGTATATTTCAGGATATATTGGTTGCCTTTTCTGCAAGAAATGCCACGATACTTCTGAGGGTTGCTGGGATTTAGTTTGAATTCCATCCATCCATCCAGGTGAATGTGTGCCATGTTCCCTTCCTTGTGTAAGAGCAGACATTCCCATGCAGTAATGGGAATGGTCCTTTAATTAAACCTAATGAGCTGGATGGAATACTTTCTGCTGCTCTTCTATATTTGGGTTCCAGGTATCCAATTTTTACAGCTATCTGGGAGCATCTTATTTGTAGATGTGTGATCTTTGTAAAAAAGTTAACACTGCGGCATAGGAAGGCATAGAAGTACAACATCCAGTCAGACATGAGAAAAATGCCATGTGATTATGGTAAGCCTTCCACCAGGTTAAATGGCAAACTCCCCAACAAGAAAACATACCAGTGGTGATCAGGTCTTTGTAGTTATTTTACATAACAGATTTCTGAACACATGCAAAAAATGAAGGATAAAATAATGAGTCCGTCTCCCGAGACTTTGACCAGGAAGAACAGATAAGCAAAGTAATTCAAAGTAGTTCAATTGTTTTTAATAGCTCTGTGCATCCATAGCCAATATAGATACAACATTGTTATGAGTCTCTACTTCTGAAATCCCAACACTTTTTATTTAAAATCTCAGATTTTTTGTATTAATCAATGCCTTCATTTTTAACTGACTTTTTCAGTAAAAACTTCTTTTGTCTATCTTCACTGCAACAGCAAGGGGCTTAGCCAACTTAGAAATATCTGAGATGCAGGCTAGTTGTTGCAACATATTTTTCAAGCAGACGATCACATCCACTTTGAGATAGCTTTTAGAATCAAAAATGCTGAGTGAGAGAAGTCAGAATGTCTTTTCAGTTCCCCAAGGCAGCTGGACAGCTGGACTGGATGATCTTGAAGGTCTCTTCCCACCTTGAGGATTCTATGATGATTCTAACTCACTTGCCAGGGGTATCTCATCTGCTGCTCTGTTACTACTACGTTGGTCAAAGAAGCCATAAATGCTGAGGGCTACTTAATAAGGTCTCCGTTTGAAAACATTTTTAAGGAAAGTGTTTCTAGTCTGGACTAAGACCATTTGTTTACTTACATTTCAGTGAAGTTGTATTACAGCAAAATTTGGCCAACTGGGAAGAAAATATTCAGCAAATATACTGCCAACACCAGCATCATTAAGCCCTGTAATGAGGGTTTTGCAGACTGTTTGTTCTATCTTACATTCTCTCAGTTTTGTAAAAGCCAGAAGTGAGCACTTTGGTTTCAAAGGAGGTGTCAGTGACATGCCACCACGTGGCAGTGGTGCTGCCAATACCTCCCCCGTCTGTGCAGATCCCCAGAGCAATACAAGCTCCTCTCATAAAGGGCTGTGATTCCCATCACCTGCTGGGCAGAGCCAGTATTTCATATCCTTTAGGAAATGGTGCTGGGAAGCAAGAAAACAGTATTCCTCCTTTTGCACTGGAGTCCTGGGCTGCTGCTTAAGGTCTCCTGAATGTTTGTATCAATCCTTTGCTGTGATTTGACTCTTCATAGAGAGAAAAGATTCACTCTTCCACCTGGGTTATTTCTGCAATCATGTCTGGATGTTGCATTTTTCTTTGCTCATCTCAGACAGTGACACTGGCTTTGCAGTTCTCTCTACAGCCAGTTGATTTCACTGTTGGAGATGATATCTGCCTTGTATTTTGGTCTGTTTGTCAGGTGCTCTGAAACCACAGAGAGCAACAGGGAATAATGGCGGGAGGTGCTGCATTTACTGTTTTAATCATGTGTTTGTTTTCCAGGTACGGCTCGTAACACCCTCAGCCAACCAAACGTGTGGCTGGCCATCTTCCTCAGCATCACCCTCTGCGTGCTGCCGGTGGTTGGCTTTCGGTTCCTAAAGACTCAGCTAAAGCCAACTCCCAGTGACAAAGTAAGGAAATACCTTATTAAACCAGAAATCCTGCTTACCATGGCCTAGGCTCACTGTGGAGCCACACTGCAGGGACCTGGCATCATCTGGGGTGTGTGTCCCTGCTGGTGCAACTGCTGCCATCCATCTGTCCCTTACTCCCCAGAGAAGGAGGATTGAATTTGGGGTTTGGCACGGTTCAAGCCATCGGCAGCTGGGACCAAGGCTGAGATTATTTAGATGTGGATTAGACTGCTCTGAGGCAGGAAAGCTGCACTATTTTTAGGTGCAGGGTTTAAGCGCTGTGGCTCAGTGGTAAAGGAGTGGCATGTTCCTCCTGCTCTGACGCTCTGCAGTTTTTAGCCTGGCAGACCACAGGCTTTCACCCTCCACCAAGGAATATATGTTTGCTGGGGATTTTTTTATTTATTTCAAAATTTACTTTTTGTAGCCAATGCCTATATGCCCCCTATGGAACCAGCTTCCCTCCCAGCCCCGGGAATGTGAAGACGAAGGCATCAGGGCAAGGAGAGGCAGGGAACGATGTAGTGGGCAGGGAGCGCACTACTCACTGCAGGCAAGGGACCCCTTAAGAACATCAGCGCACACAGAGCTGCCCGGGCTCGCTTCCAAACAGGAGCATTTGCTGAATGCTACTGCCACCTCGTGCTTCCTTCCTCTGCCTGCGCCGAGCTGCTGCGAACCGGTGCCAGAGCACAGCCCCAGGGGAAAGCACCACAGTTGACTCCCTGGTCATCCTTGAGATGTCTGTGGAGCTCCATAGGTTCTCTATGACTGTAGGAGAACATGTTAGGGGAATTCTCAGCTCTGACAGAGAGGGTAGGTGAGTTCTAGAGAAGACTGCTGCGTAGGGAGGTCCTTGGGACACAGTTCTATGTAAAAATGGGCTGAGTTTACCCCAGCTGAGCAGAAGTCGAACACTGCTGTCCCCCAAATCCCAGCCTCCCTGCTGAGGTTGAGCGTCCCTCTCTCTCTAGCACAAAATTACTTTTCTGCCTCCTCTTGGAAGGGAATGGTCACAGGAGAGGCATGGGTTTCCAGCTCTACGGAGTCCCCCAGCTGGCAGCAGACAGGCCTGATGTTTAGGGAGGCCAAGCACCTGCCACTGCCATTGTGCCAAGCAAGAAGCACAGGAGCCTGGCAGCTGGGGGTTCTGTTCAGCCACAGGCTCCTAATAGCAGCCTCCTGCATTAGACAGCCCCATTCTGAAAAGGTTCTTGACAGCAGATTAACTCAGTGGCCACCTGGAAGCAGAAAACCCACTACCTGCAAATGAAGTGCAATATTTATTTCCCATCTGCCAAGGAATACAGGAAGGTCTCTATTATCCCTGTAAGCATTCAAGGCCAGGTTGCATGGGGTGTTGACATACCTGATATAGGGGCAGCAGGGTTGGAATGAGATGATCCTCAAGGTCCCTTCCAACCCAAGCCACTCTATGATTCTATAATTCTATAACAATCATCATTATAGTCATAAAAAGCTTTTATGTATCAGAAACTCCCTTGAGTAGTCTGTTTTCTATATTAAATACGCCAATTCTTAAATGTTTCTTTATTTATTTTCTGAAATTTCAACTTGTTGAGATGACTTTCACATTTTGGGTGATTTGACTGAAAGTCCTACAGTCACACCCCAACCATGGCATAGCAGAGTTGTGGGGAATACACGGAAATCATTCCCTCCCATGACTTACAGATAATGCTCCCATTAACAACTTTTAGAAAAGAATAGAAGATGTCCTTTCCTCACTTTTGCCGTGGGATCCCTGTTTCTGTTTCCCTTTCTCTGCCCCTCTTCCACTGTCCTTGTGAATAATGACGCACTTCCCACTTTTCCCGCCTTATTTTCTGATTTCCAGGTCCTGCTGAAGATCAAAGAAGCCAAAAAGCGGCCTCCTCCACCCTCGCCCAAGCGACGCCTGCGCCGGACCAGCACTCGCCGCTCGGGCTACGCCTTCTCCCACCAGCACGGCTTCGGAGCGCTCATCATGTCTGGGAGAAACATGCGGCCAAAATCGCCTTTTGCCACAACGGGAACATTCTCACCCAACAGTGACAAATACAAACACAAAGGATTGTAACCAAAGGAAAAAAAAAAAAAAAAAAAAGGAGAGAAGAAAAAAGAAAAAGACACCCCTCGCACCTCGTCCCCCTTAAAAATTAACAAAGCAAACCAAAGTAAAGGGCTGTCAGGAGAGGAGGCTGTGCTGCCTGCAAGGCACCGAGCCAGTGGCTGCCCAGTGCTCTGCCCTCCAGGCCGCCAAATCAAGGACTTGGGCTTTCCTTTCGCCCACGTGCACTCTCTGATTCCAGTTTCTTCTCCAAAGATGTGTGCTGCTGCTGGGGAAGGTGGGCTGGGTTGGAGCATGGAGTTGCATGGTATCCCAGGGGGCCTCCGTGGCACAAGAGAGAATGTGCTGTGGGAGGCATCTCTGCTCCCTGAGATTGCTCATATTGCTAGTTTTTTATTTCTCCCTCTAACTATATACCTCAGAGCAAAGAGAATTCCAGTCTGAGGAAAAGGTTGAATTGGCAATGTCTTTCTCAGTCATGTGCCTTCATTTTTCTTCATGAATCCACTCTGGGCCGTATTACTGGGGTGGCAGTATTGACCCCAGGTGTGCCTTAGGTCCAGCCACACAACCTACAAATACACAATCTTTGTAACCTGTGTGATTTTGTAGCCTTTTAACTATGATCCACTTTCTCAAGAGATGGCCAGTACCCAAACACCACCCTCTTCCCACATCTGCCATCAGGAAGTGCTGCAAGCTCAGAGAAACCCTTTGTAGGTCAAGGGACCAGGAGCTGACAGTCATCAGCCTGCTCTGATTTATCTGGGTTGTAAATCTGCTCTTGTAAAGGATTATTGTCCTCAGAACCCTCTCAAGTTTTGTAATTGGGCACCAGCTATTTCATTTAGACTTAAAATGAAAGAGCAGAAGGCGCTCAGGCTTCCTTATGGCTCAGACCATGAAATCTGGCCCCTGAGAAGCCTGTGCCATGGTTAGGTCTCACCTGAGCTGCCAGCATGAGGCATCTGCCCCCCTTAACAGAATGAGGTGTCTGCACATCTGGCTTGACAGTGATCACACCAGAATCATTGAAGCCAGAAAAGCTATTTCATGGCCAGCACTGGGGCTCAGTGTAAGGGATGAAGCATGGCCTGGTGGCTCCCTCACCCTCCCCAGTGAGCAGAGTGGCCACGATTCCGAGGAACTTAATGAGGCCTCAGGAGTCTGCAGTGTTTCATGGCTGCAGTGTTTCTCTGTGCTAGCTCAAATTTTACTTGGGCACAGGTTAGCTATCAAACATGGGTGGTAGAGAGCTGAAAATCCTACCAGTCTGACTGCCAGCAGAGGGACCTAAAATGCACAGATGCAGCTAAAGATGGTGATCCTGAGGGACTGGGATTTGTTTGCTCTTTTGTTACACCAGCTCCATAATCAGCAGGGTTACTGGGTGGAAGGCCAGCGTGGCAGCATGGGAGTCTGTCCTGCCAGCACTGCTGAGCTGTCTAAATGCAGCTTTTTTTTGCAGAGGACTAAGCCTCTGGCTGTTGTTAGGGGGTTTTTGTTTGTCTGTTTGGGTTTTTTTTTTTTGGTTTGTTTTTTGTTTGGGTGTTTTTTTTTGTTTTTGTTTTTTTTTTGGTTGAGTTTGGAGTTTTTTTCAGCTCCGTTATACAAATTTAGACTCCTTCCTTCATTTGAATTGCATTTTTTTTTTGTGCAGTACCCAGTTGATATTTATGAGACTCTGCCATGAGTCTCTGAGCTGTCAGGAGGCAGTGTATGATGGCAAGAGGCCAGCCATGTCCCCATTTCATGGAACACCCTGCTGCCTGTGGGCCCAGTTTCAGCAGTTACTGTGTGAGACTGTTTAAGCTCTAATAGAAAGTCTCATCTCCCTATATTTTAACTCAGTGCAGGAAAGGAAAGAAAAAAACCAAACTAGTGTGTTGCACCTGCTGCTTGGGGAGGCTTGTTGCAAACTGTGGTATTAAATTTCAGCATGGCCAGTGCAAAACTGGAGCTGGGACTGGATCCAGACTTCAGTGTCTAGGAGCTGCTTGCTAGGGAAGGAGTAAATTATCTGGTGATCTCCCCTGGAAGGAGACACCTAAGCAAAGTGAGAGGCTGCACTCTGGCTGAGGAACCCACTGTGGTAGTTAATGCTTGTCACCTCCCCCTGATTTACCATTCACTTTGCAGAGACAATCATGGCTTTCTGATGAGGATTATGTTTTTCACAGTCAGCCTCCCTGGGGTTATGGGAAAAAGGAGAATTTGTGCAGATAAGCAGACATCCCCATGATACCCAGACTGGTCTGTGGACTGAAAGTCCTATCAAAGCTGCTCCCGGCATCTGATGCAGCAGAATATATTGCAGAGCAGCAGAGGCAGACCTTGTGCTACCAGAGGAAGGAAAATATGACACTGTGCCTCTCTTCTCATACGGTTTACGTGCAAAGTACTCACCTTCTGGCTAAAAGGGGATTTGAAAATGTTGGCTACAACATGTAGGGGATAATAAAGCTGTTGGTGAGCTTGCACCAGATACAATTCTTTCAGTGGCTTGACACAATCAGCATTTGAAACACATCAGCTGGCAGTGATGTCTGTCCTACATCACTCCTGATTTTGTAAAATAATTGTGTTTTTTTAAATAAAAAGAGAATATTGGGATGACAGATTCCTCGGCACTCTGTTAATTGATGTAACAAGTTTATATGCAGAAGTGCATGGGGGGGATGGTCTGTGGGACAATGGATCTGAGACGGCAACCCCTTTCATCCGGTATCGTGACGCAGCAAGCGCACAAATTCCCAAAATTTTCCATCCTGGCTAGGATGTTTTAAGAGGAAACTTAGAGGAAACGTCAGACATCCTTAGGCGGAGGACCCGGTGGGGGCGGGCAGCGTCGAGAGCCCGCCCCGTGGAGCGGCTGTAAACAGCGGAGCGATGCGGGCGATCGGTAAGGGACGGTGGCAGGGCGGGCGGGGCAGTGCGGGGCGATGCGGGAACTGTGCGGGAATTGCGCGGGGAGGAGCGGGGTCGCTGCTTCTCGTCTGCGCGGTGCTCTGCTTGGCTCCCTGGGGGAGGTCAAACCGTGTGTCATCGTCTGCGCGGTGTCTGAAAATTATAATTTAGTCTTTTATGAAGCTCTGGTGTTCATAGCGATGTCAAAAATTAATCCCTGAAATAGATTTTGGATTTTGTTTTCACCCTTTCCCTTTTTCCCCTCCTCGTTATTCCATAATATAAATATTCATGGTTTGAACATTGTTTTGCTGTTGTGCCTATACTTGCCACCCCGCTGGGCTGCAGTTTGAGGGTCCAGAGTGAAAATGCTCTGATGGTGTTGAGGCACTAGAACAGGAGGCCCAGAGAAGCTGTGGGTGCCCCACCCCTGGGAGTGGTCACGGCCAGGTTGGATGGGGCTCTGAGCAGCCTGGTCTGGTGCAGGGCGTCCTTGCCCATGGCAGGGGGGTGGAACAAGATGGTCTTTAAGAGCCTTTCCAGTGCAAGCCATTCTGTGATTCTTTGATACCCAGTGATGATGTGTTTCCTTGTCTTACACTGCAGCAGAGGAGAGCTTAGAACATCATCTCTCTCTCCTGAATCCACAGGATGACAGTGAGCAATTCCTGTCCCCAATACCCTGGGGCAGCAGGTGCGTTTGGGCAGAGGCACCTCGAAGGGGTTTTCCATTGCTAACTGGAGCACCTGCATTTCAGGCTGCTTGGTAGCTTACACTCTGCCCGTGTACATCCACACAACTCTCTCCCACTGCTGTGTAGCCTGGAAGTCTTTACTTGTGAGCAGCTCTTAGAGAATGAGAGGGCAGAGGAGCACTACATGCTTGCTCTGGGCTCTCTGATTGGATATTCAGCAAAGTCTGTTGTATGAATGGAGACATCTCAGTAATGACCCATGCCAATTACCAGCTGGAACAAAAACAGGAGCATAAAGGCCTCTTGGATATCTGTGAGCACGTGCACTGTGTCCTCTAACCCCATCAGACCTCTGATAAAACTCATCCTAAATTCAGGTATTCCAGTTGGAAAGCTTCTTGTCCTACAGGTTGATTTCTCTCTCTCTCTCTAATTCTCAGCCTAAATGTGTTCACTTCATTTATTCTCTTGTTGTCATGCCAGCTTTATACTTTTGCTTCAGCAGTT
This sequence comes from Irena cyanogastra, assembly GCA_013397155.1. Lineage (NCBI taxonomy): Eukaryota > Metazoa > Chordata > Aves > Passeriformes > Irenidae > Irena > Irena cyanogastra. Next base: position 75,338 of record VWZV01012748.1, on the reverse strand, counting down.
CTCTTTGTCTCCTGTGATATATTTAGACAGCAATCCTATACGCTCTCTGCCTACATTTGGCTAGGTTAAACAAGCCAGGCTCTTAAGTTTCTTCTTGTTTGATAGGTTTTTTGTTTCCCTCAGGCTCTTTCTGCACCTGTTCGTTTGAGTTTATAATTTTTAAATGTGGGTGACCAGAATTTTTTTTGCACCGTGCTTCTTTCATCAGTGCCTATACAATAGCTCTGGTATTTCACTGCCTCGCCTAGGACTGTGTTTGCTTTTCTTACAGCCTCATCATCTTTGTGTTCTTTAACACAGTTTTAGTGGTTATTTTTCCTAATTTTATTATGAATATGCACAATGGTTAGCTAAATTAGGTTAGCTATGTAAATACCTCTCCTCTCATGCCTGACAACGTGGGGAAGAGTTGAAGTCATCACAGAATAAGTCTGCGCATGCTGATGCTTTAAACTGGTGCCTTGTCCTCAAGGCCAAGCTTTTTCCATGAGGGCTGGCAAGGACATTTTGCTACATCTGCTGATGTGTTGGCTGATGTAAATATGCTGGAGTGAGGGAGCTGCCATCTCTCCCAGCAATAAGCATGGGACTGAGTTCCCAGCCACAGCTCCCAGACAGCCCTGTCCCTGTCCCTGTGATAAAAGTCTGTGTTGCTACAGGGCTGGATCTGATGAAGGGCTCAGAAGAAGGACACAGAGCCCTCCAGCCTGGGCTTAACCCCTGGGTGCTTTTGGCTGTATCTGCGGCACAGCTACTCTTCAGTTTTTCCAAAGCTAGTCTTCTGCTGCCCTGCTTCTTAACATTCATTTAGAAGCAGAGAGTGCTTTTTCTCTTCCTGGCACTGTAGGGAAGCCACCTCTCTCCCATCACTCCCAGCTTGAAGGAAAGAGGTTTCCATACCCCCATCTCTTTCCCCAGCCTGCCTCTCCTCTCCAGCTGGGTGGAGCTGACTGTACTGAGCTGTCAGCTCCTGCTTTTCCACACAACGTTGAGCCCTTTGCCAGACTTTTCAGCTATAAATGGATCTCGACTTTTCCAACCCCCACTCTCAACACCAAGAGATGTTGTGGGATATCGGAGCTGGGCCAGGCTTCCTCTGAATTAGGAAAACATATGACCCAACCGCCTGCTTTTTGTAGGTTGTCTGTGAGCATCGTGCCTGCCTTTGGGGGAGCTGTGTGTGTCCTGGTGAGGGCTGTGCTGCTGAATTCCTCGTGTGCACTGCAAGAGCAGCTGTTCTCAGACCTGAGTGCCAGGCCTGCAGGTGCCATCGCCAGCCCCACACGTCACCCCACAAACACAGCACCGTCTGATCTGAGCAGTGTGTCTCCAGGGAAGGCCAGTGCTTTGGTTACTGGCTGCATCCTGCCTCCACATCCAAATCAGGTGCTCCATAGAAGCAGCCTGCTTTTGTACATAATGAGCAATCCTGTTTGCCTCCCTTAACTTGGGGATTTACGGCAGGGATCCTGAGATCTTTTAAGCTTTATTGCATTCTGGCTCCTCTGAGAGGCAAGGACCATCAATATCTCCTCGTTCACCAGGGAGCTGGGGCCTGAAGTATGCACACCAAGGTGACTCAGGGAGTCAGTAGCTGCCCTGGATTTTAAACTGAAGGCTTTTGTGCCATCAAGTGCTAACCTCCATCAGCCCTGCAGGCATCCAGGCCATTCATTCCATGAAGAGTACAGGTCTGTATTTAGAAAACTAATTTGTACTCTCATGTTGAAAAATTGCAGTCTGAAAGTCTCCTAGTTAGTGTGCTTTGTAGAAGCTGCTGGGCAAGGTTCCAGTCTGGTGACCTTTTGCTGGCAGCAGTGGGTTTGCATCGTTTAGTCTTAGACAGCAGCACCTAGAGCAGCTGCTTCAGAGGCTTCCTTACCTCCTGGCAGTCATCCCTCAAAAACCTTTAGGCTGTGCATAAGGGATCATAGAATATTCAGAAGGTGCAAGCCTGGTTTATGGCTGTGCAGTAGTCTCTCTGCAGTTCTGCTTCTGTTTCAGTTTTTGCTGTGGCAGCAGATGCTGTCTGACACATTTTCCTGCACAGGATTCCTGGTATCCTGCATTTTCCTTATTCAGTGCCTTCGTTGTGTTGCCTTTTGGATGGATCAATGCATCTGTTGACAGGGCAGTGTTCGATGGACAATGTCCAGGAATAATTCTTTTATTTTGAAGGTAAGCTGGAGAACGTAATGTCCCAAATTATTGCATAGGGCTTATGGTTTATTAAAACCTCATTTCTGTCTGCCTTCTGGGACTGTGAGCAGTACTTTGTACAAAACAGATGAGGGATACATGAGGTGCTCCTTCATCCTTTTCCACTCCATCCCTGGGCTTTGAGCTCTGGGAATATATGAAATTAACTTACTGTATGTAGTTATAACTGCCTGATGCTCTTTCCTGTGGTAACCTCTGCTGCATCAGGGACAGGCATCAGAACCTGCTGGTTTGCCAGCTCAACTTGGAGTGCTTCAGGTTAAACACGGTTGTGAGGAGTTTTTCTGCTTGTAGTGTCCCTCCCAGATGTACAGGCAGGCTGGCTATCCCCCGTTCTTTTTTTCCTTATGTAATCTGCCTTCCACTGAATACTTAATTCCCAGTTCTTCACCGAATCCCTGGACTCATAGCAGGGTGTTTAATGAGGTTTGCTGGCTCTAGGTCTTTGGAACATGAAGCCTGATTGAGGTTTGGCTGCTGATATCTGCTGCTCACCTGAAGCCCACAGATTCTCCACCTCTTCTTCTCATTCTTGTGTGTGTTTGCCTGGGCTGGAAATTAAGGTTTCCACGATTCACATCCCTTGTGCCTGGGGTGAGTGTTTGGCGAGCATATTTGTAGTCCTTAAGCATTGATGTGGACTCTGCACTTCCACCTGAGTCCTCAGTGGAGCCGTGGATGAGCGTGTGTCTCTGCCACCCAACACTGCAGGCTCTTTTAGGGATCCTTGGCAGAATGATGATGGCGCTGAATCATATTTTCAATGAAATCTTTATTTTCTTAACAGGTTCCTGGTAGCCAGGAAACATAGAATGGTTTGGGTTGGAAGAGACCTAAAAGGTTATGTAGCATTCCTGGTCACTGTGCTCGGAGCACTCCTTGTCAAATGCTGTGCTTTGCAGGGCATCAAAGCTCTGGTACCTGCAGTGCCTGGTCCCACAGGAGTCCCTGTGCAACACATCTAGCTGTGGTTTGAAAAACATAGTGAAAACTATAATTTTATAGTGATTCTAAGTTAGCCAGGGTGATTGGTTTGAAAACTTCCTGAGGAATTACAGGAGCATCTTGCAGAACTATTAGCAGGGTAAAACAGCAAATGGGAGATCATGCTGATAAATGCCACATGTAGTGGTGATCTGTAAACAGTTTCTCACTGCTCACAACAAGCTGTTTGGAGTTGCTGTGGATTGAGCACATCAGCTAAATGTTCAGCTGCAGCCAAAAAGCACTGGAAACAAAGTTTGCTGGTATATATTCTTGTATACTAGATACACATGTTGTGCCTGCACCTGGATGTCACATACCAGCTGGTCACTCTCTTTCAGAAAGAGTAATGTAGACCTGGAAATGATAGAGAAAAGTGGAATGGGGGTGATTAAGAGACTGGGATAGCTTCTGTAGGAAGAGAGATTAAACAAGCAAAAGTAGATGATACTGGGAAAGAGCAAACATCTGTAATACAGTGTTCAGCAGGGAGAAGTTGAGTAAAGACTGACCTTAATAAACTTTGCTATTTCTCACAGCACAGAGGAAGCGCATCCAGAAAAATAATTTATTAGACAGGAGGCTGAGGAAGTCCTTTTTCAACACAGTTGATTTGTAGAACATGTTGCTATGAGATGGCATGAAGACTGAAAATACACACAGATTCCAAAAGGAACCAGACACCTCAATGGCAGAGATGTGTTTCAGTGTCTGTGAAACATGATGGTCAGTGTGTGACCTGCAGCTCTAGGAGTTCCTGATTGTTGCAGGCTGCAAGAATGTGTCCTTAAAGGAGATCACTCTGACTGCACTCAGTGAAATCACTCTGATTTTTATGTGCCAGTGCCCCACTGTCAGGGATAGGGCACTAGACCAGAAGAATTTATGGTGAAACCCATTGAGGTGGTTCTGGTTACCAGGGTGTGCTGGAACAGTGGGGTGAAAATTAACTGATTTGGTTTTGAGCACTTCTGCTCTCACAGCTCTCCTGCACGAGTCACACACAACTCACCACAGATTCTCTTATCATTTTTATTAGCAAATCTGGAGGGACTTTCAGGAGAAGGGGACTGATGCAGGCATGGCCCATTGCCTGTCTTGGTGTGCCAGGAGCTGCTGTGGTTGTTTTAGGGTGTGCCAGCCTACTGAGCACTGCCCTGCCAGGCAGGTGACATGCTTGGCATTAGCTGTCCAGTGCTATCTTTTTTCTCTCTTGGCTTATGATTAAGATACAGTTTATGCCCTGATGGAACAATATCTGGATTCTTAGAGCCTCTTACTCACATAACTGTGGGTGGTGTTGTTATCCATCCAAATGTCTTGTCCTACAGAAAGGGGAAAGAACAGGCTATTGGAAATTCTATTGTGAATTCCTTTATCCTTTCCAAGTCTTATGTTGCAATTTCCTTCACAGTCTAAATAGCAAAGTGTCTCCAGTCTGCTTCCACAGGGAACTGTGAAAATTTGGAACTGCACAGCCTTGAAAAGTCTATTTGCTGATAATGAAGTACTCATTTTAGAAGCATTAACAGAAGCCACTGTTACTTGCTGCTCATCCGGTTGAAAACTTACCAAAGCAATGGCGTTTCTGGTGTTTCTGGCATTTTGGTTTGTTTTTGGCTTTGGTTTGGTTTTCTTTCGTGGGTTTTTTTGTTTGGTTTTTGGTTTTGTTTGTTGCTTTGGTTTGTTTTTTTGGGGTTTTTTTGCGGAAGCTGGCTGAGGCTGGAGCAAAAGCAAAAAGCAGTAATGGGCACATTATTTTTTGTCTGCTATTCAGTTTGCTGCAAGGAGATTCTTCACTGGTTCAGCCTGATCATCATATCACAGTGAGATTTTCAGAACACCGGACTCAGAATCCAGTCATAATTTTACTTCTGCCTTGTTCCTTGAACTCATAAACATTAGAATGTTTGTGCCTCTTCCAGTGGGATGGATAGAGTTTTAAAGCCTAGAAGAAAAAAAGTCTCCTGGCAGCCTCAAGCTGTTTTTAAACGAGACAAATGCCCACGGTGCCTGTCTGCCAGAGCCCCCAGCCCCTACACCCAGTCCCCTTTTAGCACACTGCTCCATGCAGCTATATCTGGCTCCAGTTCTTTGTTCGGGGAACGTGACCTCATCGTTGTTTTGGTATTTCCAGTGATTCAGCCTGGTCCGGGGCAGGGAGGAGTCATTCCTGGTGCAGGCTGACAGGGTGTTTGTGCGTTTCTGGAATTCCAGAGCAGTGCAGCCTCAGCCCTTCCGCTGCTTTGACAGCTCGGCTGAGGCTGGGCTGGTGCACTGCATTCCTGCCTGGCAAATGGCCTGGGCGCAGCTGGTAGAGGGATTGATGCTCCTGCTTTTGGGGGTAATGGGGATCCCTGTCTTTGCAGGGTGCTTGCTGTGGTGAGGGTGAAGGAAGCTGCAAACAGTAGCTTGTGTGTTGAGGGAAGCCACAAGGAATCTCTGCTGTACGGGTGGGAAGACAGTCCCACAGAATGCTCATTCCTGTTTACAGGCTCCAGCGCCGTATGAGGAAGTTAACTTTGCAACATCCACAGCAGCTTGGTAAGTGTTACGGTCCTTGTTTTTCAAGGGGGGAAACTGAGGCACCGACCAGGGAAGTGGTCTTGAGGTTTTACACTACTGTGCTGGGGATGCCCCACATCCTCACAGACCATGGTTGCTCGAGAGCTACAGGAACTCCTTGTTTTTCATTGCCAGTTTCACTCAGAGGCCACTGTTGTGAGCTATACGCCTGCCTGGCACAGGGTTTATAGGCAGTGCCTGCTGGGCTATGAAATGTCTTGAAACAGCTCCTTCCCACCCTCTCCCTAAGATCTTCCAGAGCTTGTTTAATGGGCACTGCTTGAAACCTGCAAATCTCTCCTCTGCTGCTGGTTCTAGTTGAAGGCACAGTGGAGGAAAAGACCCTGAATTAACCCTTTGACACCTTGCTTCTTAACCGTCAGATGAGCTCAGCTGGCTAGAGCATGGTGCTAAGAATGCCAAGGTTGTGGGTTTGACCCCTGAATGGGACATTCACTTAAGGGTTGGACTTGATGGTCCTTGTGGGTCCCTTCCAATTCAGAATAGTCTGTGATACCAGCCTATCCCCCATGTTCCATAATTGCTGTAAATCCATCTGCAGCACAGCTTGTAAATTACCCTGAGATGGCAGGGAAAGAAGAATCCTGGCAGGAGATACCAAAGACATTGAACTGGGGAGAGTGGGACAAGTCTTGAAGATGTGGAGACCTGAGGAGAGGGCCTGGACAGCAGGAGTGGGTCCGAGCAGGTGAATGGAGCAACGCTGCAATCAGCCTTTCTCCCTGGCATGGTGGGCTGCTGTGGCAGTCTGCACCAGAGAAGGCACGGGGCTGGGCATGTCCCAGCTGGGTGCAGGATGGGAAGCTGGATCGGCTTGCATTACTGCCAGCACGTACTGCCTACGGAGCTTGGGATCTGATGGAGAGTGTGGAACTGGGGAGGTCTGCCCTCGCTAGTGGTCACTTCACCCCATGGCTTCCCCGCCCTGGCAGGCAGTTGCCCTCCCAGCCCCTGTCCGAGCAGGCGGGCACTGCACCCATCCCGCACAGCGCCTGCTGCGAAGGCTCTCTGTAACACGAGCTGCATTTCTGCCATAGCCCTCTCCTGTGCGCATCTGTATTTACACTGGGGCTTTCATTAGCAATCTGGCCCTCGCCCTCGCTCCTCTCTCCTGCCCACATGCTCCCTGAGTGAGACCCTGGCACCGCTCTGCCTGACGGGGGGCAGGTGGCTGGCAGCAGGAGCAATTCCTCAGCCAGCTCCTGCCTGGAAGAAGTGCCTTGTCATCTTGCCTGTTGCCCGCCATCCTGCACCAACAGGGGAGCAGCCGGCGGAGACTCCCCGCAGCACGGCTCGCTGATCCCTGAGCCGGCACGGGGACAAGCTGGTTTTGCTTTGGATTATCGCTGGCTCTGCATGCTGTGTTCCTCCTGTGGCTCTCATGCCAGTGCTGCTGCACTCGGCTTCCAGCTGCGGCGAGCTGAGCCCACGTCCTGGGGTGGTTCTATCTGGCAAGGTAGGAGCTGATCCCTTCTGTTTGTTCTGCTAAAAGTAATGTGACCAGTCCTGCTCCTGCCTTTACAGCATGCCTCAATGAATGGGTTTATTTTGCATTGTTCTGTAGCTGTGGTAGACAGCCGGTATGCTGTCGAGGCTGTAAGTCTCTCTTGCAGGGAAAGGAGATGTGTATATACTTTTTTTTTTTTTTTTTAACCTACATAGCAGAAAAATCAAACTATTCTGCTTCAAGATGGAGTCTTCTCTGTCTTGTCTGTTCTCTTGCAGCATCATGTGCATGTTCTTCAGGTCATGTCACCTGCTTCTCCAGGAGATGTGAGAGTAGAGAGCAGTCTGATGTGTCTTGGGAGAAAGGGGGTGGGAGGAGAAACTCACTGAAGACAAAGATCAAGGAAGTTCAATAGGCTCGGGAATGGCTTCAGAGAAGTTATTTTTAACCCACAAAATCAGACAAGGGAAGAGCCTCTTTTCCTTGAATAGTCTCAAAAGGGTGGTTTGCTTTTGATTTTTTTTTCCTTTAGTGCTTTAGGGCACACTGTTTTGATATGGAAAGGCCTGAGGCTGCTACTGTCCCTAGGGATAAAGGGCAGTCAGTCTTGTTAGTCTGGTGCCTCCTTTCCAGTGAACCTTGCTGACATTTAGTGCTTCACCTGCCCCCACCACTGCACACTTTTGCTGCTCCCACATTGGGAAAAGAAGTGATGACCAAGAAACCCAATCCCTGCTGGATTTCCCTGCAGCAGCCAAGGAGAGATAAAATGGGAAGGCATCAGCATTTTCTGTGTTTAGGCACAACTGTTCCCTTTTTAGTCCACAGCAGCTGGGATGTGCACTCAGCCATCCATCTTCCCCGAGCCTAATGTACCTGGGCTTCCCTCCCACAAGGACAAGAGTCTGTCTCCTCAGCAGGACAGACAGGGATACCAGGCCTCCTGCAGGTGATGGCTCACTCCTGAGGACTACCCCAAACAGCAAACTGTGTTTCAAGGCCCTGCTATATCCCTGTGAGGAGGATAAAGGGGTGCTCTGGCTTATCCTGCGATGCTGCCAGTGGGTGTATAAATAGTGCCCGCAGTGTACTATTTTGGTGACAAGCTCTTCCCAGGATTCATCCAAAGAGTTATGTGAGCAAGTGTTAAAAATAACATCAAGCCCTGCCCAAGTGCTGGCGTCATTTCAGCCAAAGTGTTGGGAATCTTCCACAGAGAGCAGGGTTGGACCCTTGGCGGGGGGCAGCAGGAGGGGGTCCAGAACAGCTTCCCATATTTTCATCCTCTTGCTGTCCTGCTGACAACAGAGGACTGTGACTCTCGGCTTCAGAAGATGTACTGGTCACCAAGAAGGTGTGAGACTTTCACTTCTAATTAGGTTATTTGCCACTGGGCTTTCCCTGTGTGTTCTGAGTATTATCACTGGGTCTAATGAGAGGTACAGGAAATTTAATCTAGCTTTAATCTAGCCTGCTGCCAGGTCCCTGCTGGTGGCCAGAGCTTGCTGCCTCATTAGAAAGTCTTGGGCTGTAGAATGGGATATTGAGGCATTCTGGTCCTGGGTTGGGTTTATCCTGAGGACTGGCAGCTGGAGATTAGTTTAACTGTGGAAAGGATATTAAATCTCTGTATTGCATTATGGCTGTATCTCTGGACATTCTTGGCATCCCTATAAACACAAAAGTTATCCCAAAATTTTGCCCTTTTCATGGTGTAGTTGGTGTCTATAACTGAGAGCTGGCCACACAGCAGAGGTATCTGGGGAGCCACACTTCTTGAGCTGAGCTGAGTAGCCAATGCAGGATGCACCATCCCACTGTGAAGCTGGAGCTGCAGTTTGTTCCCCTCAGACTGGGTTTTGCTTGTTGTGGGTCAGGTTCCATTCTGGTAATGCAATTCAGCTACTATCATGCTGCAGAAAAAGCAGGAGACCTCACTGGAAAGCAGGAGACCTCACTGGAAGGCAGCAGACCTCACTTAGTCCTTGTGCTTGGTGTGTGAAGCCCAGAGCTCACAAAAAGGCTTCTTGAGGAGTTCATGCTCAAAGAAGCCCTGTCTGAGGAAAGAGCTAATGCCTCTTGCAGATGGATGATGTGGCTGCACTCTGGCCTGGTCCCATATGGGGTGTAGAAGCCCCTGTGGGAGTGGAGCACCCATTGCTTAATTACACTGCTTGATACATGAAGCCTCACACACAGGACAAGAGAAAGAGGTGAGATGTCCTCTGGATGCAAACACAGGGTCAAAGCTGGGGCTCACCTGTTTGCTCTGAGTTGACAGCAGCAGTGTCATGGACAGAGATGCATCTCTTTCAGATGCTGGAATTCAGGATGACAGCATTAATCCCCCTTTATAGCTCATTGCCCCATGTTTGCATCCCCAGATACATCAGTTCCAGTTTCTGGCTTTGTAGAGGAAGGGCTGGATGGCTACAACTGGACTTGATGATCTTAGAGATCTTTTCCAACCTAAATGATTCTGCAGTCTTTGAGCACTTTCAGAAGGGCTACATTTATTTTAAGCTGAAAGGGAAGGTTGCTGTGAAAGCAGGCATGCAAAAATTGCTGAAAAGGTTACAAGTGCTGTTGGACACCCTATGCTTCACCTCCTCTGCTATGGGATTACTAATTCTGGCAGATGTTCCCGGGGATGGAGAGCAGGTCCTGTCGAACATCATGACCAAGCGTTTTCCTTGGCTGTTGTGTTGAGAGTGAGTGAGAGAGCAGAGCAGATGCTTGGCTTCTGGCTTGGCCTGTTGTATCTGCAGTGCTCCATCATTCTTGCCCTCTTACCTTTTGGCTGGTCTTCTCTTTCCCAGGCTGTGTGTCGAGAGCCACAGGCTGGGTGCGTGCACAGGATGGAGTGCTTTCTTGAGCATGCATTGAAAGCACAGACTTCAGAATAATCCGGACATGGAAGTACGTCATGGAGATGAAAAGCAAGTTTTCGTTTCTCCAGGAACATGCTCTGGGCAACCAGTCCTTCATCAGGGGCTTCCTGCTCCCCAGTTATTCTGTTCCTTCCTGCTGCTCTCCCATGTCCAGCCAGCAGAGACCTCTCTGAGTCACCATGGTGGCTGCTTATTATTAGGCCTCAGCCAAGGCTCTGTGTATCATCATACATTACAGAGCTCCTGAGGGCTCTTTAGGGCTCTTTCCACCCTGGCATGCTCTTGTTCCTCTGACTGGAATGTGTCTGGAGTATGTGAGGATGTGTTGTTTGTTGTCCTTAAGCACCTCTTTGCTGGATGTTTCTTGATAGTTTTCTAATAGCCTTTCTATCTAGAACAGCCTTCTAGACTGTTCTCTGGTAGTCTCTGCAGTGCCAGAGCCGCACACCAGGGATTCCTGGAGTTCCTGGAGTGCCAAGATGTCTCCATGGGGAACGTGTAGAGCAGGCTCTTTCATCTGCCTCACAGGAGGCTGAGCCCTATTTCAGTCTGCCCAACACAATCCAAGCTTGGCATGTTTGTCAGCCATCTCCTGTGACCTGCTTTGCCTTTGTGGCCTGCCTCACCACTGCTGCCTGGACTTTGCCTCTGCCAGCTTTTATTTTCTATTTTAAAGAACAGGACAGGATTTCCTCCCACACACAGATCCCCTTTATCCCTACAGCATTTCCTTCACTTGAGGTCCTTCTCCAACCTGAGCGAAATCGTTGCCCACAGCCAACAAATTTCCCATTTCTGGCTCTGTGTGCCTGTCTGCATACGGTATGGCTGCCTGTTGTTTGAACGTGACTTTTGGAGGGGGTAGACCTTGCACAACTTGCACAGCAGCTGGGAGCTGCGAGTTAAGACTCTTTGTGTTAATTAAGTGTACACCGATAAGCACACACAGCCACAAGGTTGCTTAATCATGGGCTGACCTGACATGGAGACCTTGAATACAGCTGACTGATGATTCATGACAGCTTGCCCTGGTAGATGGGAAGATGTTAATAATAACCAGAGAGAAATTTAGAAGGGGTTCTCAGCTGTGTTCGAGGATCGTCTCCAACAAGACTGAATCCTTGAGGAAAAGGTCTCTTCACTGTGGTGGATGAAAAGGGATGAATCCACTGGCTGAAAGCTCACATGGAACATACTCTGCTTAGGGAAAAGATACATCTGGAGTATGTTTTTAACAGCCAGGTGGATTAGCAGCCAGATCAGCTGGCACTGGATGCTTTTCTACTCTTAGCTGCACCTGTGTGTTTGCTGTGTGTTTCCAGGAGCGTGTTTGTGTTTCTCCAGGTATTCTGCCTCAGAGAATAAATTGCTCTCAGCTTTTAATCCCGCATTAGAGGCTTCCTGTTTCTCTGAGTCAAACAGAAGTCACACGACTTAAGACCTCCAAAAGCCATGTAATAATCACGTCTCCCTGAGCAGGCACAGTGGACTTGGACTATGCCATTCCTTGGGTTTCTTTATTTAATCTCTGGAAGCTCCCATTGATCAGGACATTACCTGCTATATCCTTCATTTTAGCAATTCAATCTCTTCCTTCTGTTGATATTTCCTGATGCCATGAGTTGACCAAGATTGTAACATGGGCATTTGTTTTGCAGTAAAGTTGGAAAAATATGTTGTTACTAATTTTTAACGATAAGATTAACAGGGGTACATGCCTCTAAATAAGTAAAGAGTTTCTGAGATACAAAAAACCATGGAAAATTTTAAGAAAACCAATTTACTTCCTGACTGTTACGCTTTTTTGGTGGAATAGTGAATGCTTAGTTTTATCTGTTAATACCTGATGTCTAACCTCAACGCCTCTGTGTGGCTTTCAGGGATCCTCTTCTTCTTGTTGTGGATGTGAAGAGCAGCTTGTCCACTTTCTCTTGGCTGCAGCCTTTTATACATTTTGGAGCTACTTTAATGTACCCCCTGGTTTTCCCCTGAGAACTAACCCACTTGCTTTGCAGTTTACTCCTTTCTGTCCTTTTTTCCATGTTGTCTTCAAGCTCTCAGCAGTTTTTCCATTTAGGATACGTCCATGAGCTGTGTGCCAGTGTGGGTAGAGGGGCAGGATGACTCCAAGTCTTGCACATACAAGACATGCCTATTCATACAGCCCTACATACTGTTTGCCTGCTTCAAAGCAACATGCCACTATTGCTCAAGCTCTGCCTGTGATCTGCAGTTACCACAGGTCCCTTCTGAATGAGCACGTCAGGCACAGTGATTAAGGGTGGGGATGTGCAGTCCGTGCTGTGTGAAGTGTTATGGTAATAGCTGTAATTTGTGTCCACTTGCTGTTTGTGTATACACCTTGTCCCTTCAGCTAACCATACTGTAGACAGCACAGGTGAGGAGTAAGAGACAACTGCTCCGTCTGAGAGCCAGCTGGTTAGTGTACAAGTGGCATACAGGGTCTCGAGAAGATTTCAATGGTCCTGTTCCCTCTCCCCTTCTCAGCTTTTCTAGGTGCTGCTGGGATGTGGGTGCTCAGGAGCCCAGGCAGTCTCTTGTATAGCACTGGAGCCCTGTGCCTGCCGATATTGTGCTGTTCTGCTGCTGCTGATAGGTGGGGATGGAGTGAATCTTCAAGTGTCTTTTAATTACAGAGAGCTTTGCAACTGCCAAGACACTGCTCTATTTGCCACTAAAACATCTGGGGCAGGTAACAGTGCAGAGTAGCACTGTGTATCCAGTTTGAGTGGTAACTGCAGAAACTTAGAGGGAAAATCAGTATGAACAGCCATAACTGATATCATGTGTCTCTAATAAATCTGCCAGTGGTTATGTACTCCCTGGGCTTCATTGCAAAGTGGAGTGGAAATGTTTGAGAGTTGGGAGGTCTGTTGGGAACTTTCTTTTCTTTGTGGCGAGTTCATGGGTATCTCTGTTTGACTTTTGCTGTTGCCCAGAATGGCGATGGCAGGGAAGGACTCTGGCACGTGCAGAGTGATGTTAGTGCGGGTTTTCTGTGTGAATCACAGGATTGTAGAATGGTTTGGGTTGGAAGGGACCGTATAAAGATCGCTTAGTTCCAACCTCCCTGCCCTGGACAAGGAAATCCAGAGCAGTTTTCATACTTACTGTTGCCTTGGAAAACTGAAATGTTTATGACTCAGTCTCTGAGCAAGAGGGCAGGAGGGTTTTTTCCCATTCTTGGATACAGCCTCTTGTGCATCCAACAGTGATGTTTTTCTTCTCCTCTGCTTGCCCTTTCTCTGCTTCAACCCTTCCATTGCAGTTCCTGTGAGCTGAGCCTCGTGTGCAGTGCAGTCACCCTCACTTTGAGTCAGCCCAGCCATGCCCCTGGAGTGGGAAGAGAATGTCACTTTGCTGCACATCATGGGAACCATAAGCAGTCACCGTCCTCGAGCAGTGCGTGCTGTGTACACAGTGAACCATTTCAGGGCTGCAGACTCAGCTCAGCCCTGCAGCTTTTCATCTGCTTAGTTGGAAGTACATAATTTTTATTTGAGGTCAGAATGCAGCAGTGCTGTGGGTGCCAAGTTCACCAGCCCCACTGTATTATGTTATGTGGCAACTTAAGGCTTTCCTCATGGCAGTGGGGAACTATTAAGTTATTGTGAAACTAGTTATTTAGGTAAATGGTGCTTTAGGGGCAGCATTGATCCTGTTTTAAAAACTAATTTTAATAGGAGTGAAGCCACTAACACCTTAATATCCACTGTTACCATGGCTGCTCAGAGTGATTGTTTGCCAGATTAAAAGGCGCTTTTTTTTTTAATAATGCCCTTTCTGCTTCTTTTGCCAAGGTTTTGGCTGGTAAGAGTTTATATTCCCAGTAAGTGTAACATCAATATCTGACTGAGTGCCTGAAGAAACAAGCTTTGCTCTTAGAGCTGAGCTCCTACTTAAAGCACCCTGAAACCTCAGTGTAGATTAGCTATGCCCAGGCTTTGCTTTAATTAAAGATTTTCTGTGCAGCTTTATGAGCCTGGTTTATCAGATTGAAGCTGAGCCTTCAGGTATAATTCAGGAGCTGTTCTGCTGTTTGTGTTCTGATTTCCCTATGTCCAGAAACATTCAGCTACATTTTTATGCTCTTGCTAGGGCAGTACTAAGTATAAGGAGTAGAAGATGGGCACTGAGAGTTGGGTTGTAGGGTCATTTCTCCCTTTCACACAGAATCCCAAGTGATTCACATCTCCCTGTTACCTCAGCCTCCTTTGGGGTACAAACATACTGGAATCCTGAGCTGGAAGGGACTGGAGACAGACAGCTGGTTGTGGGCAGGGTTTGGTTTTCCCATAGATGCCTCAGTAGTGTGGAGGTATGTGGAACTGAGCCCAGCCCTGTGCGGAGCCGTGCCAGCGCTAGCCCTGTCTGGGAGTTGTGACTTTTTATGGAGCTTGTGAGGGCCTCTGTTCCTGGGCAGTGAAGCATCAATTGCCAGCACTAGGAAGGATTTCACCTCAGTTCTGGAAGTTGGGAATTCAGATAGTGATTGGGATGGAGGAACCACCTTGCCCGGTATGATTTTTCTAGAAGTGGTTGCAGATGGTCAGCAAAGAGTGGGAGCAGGACACAAAGTACCCTGTCCTGTCTATTTGTTCCAGGACATTTGCTAGTATTTTCTTTGTTTAATAACCTGAAATGAATCTCTCAAGTGCTTGTCCTTTAATCTGTGTGTAATTCTTCCATTTGTAGTACCCTTTGAGAACTAAGAGGCAGTAAGCAGGCTAGAGGAAGATAAGAGGAAAGAGGAACTACTGCTCTGAAGGGAAGCTGTTAGTGGAGATCAGCCTCAAAATGGAAGCTGTTCAATACATGAAATAATGCTCTGTGCACCAAAAAGTAAGACTTCAATAGTGGTATTTCCTAAAGACACAAAGCTAAGGAAGCATCATCAGGGGCTGTTCAGTGTTATTCAGAAGGAAAAGCTGGGATTATTCCTTAAGGAGCAGTACAAATGGGAAGTGGATAGTTCAAAATTGCATGGCTGTGTGCCTGAGAAATGAGCAAAAAGTTCAGCTCTGTCTGGGAGCTCACTGGGGGAAAGTGACAGTGGGGGGAAAACTCAGGGTCTCAGAATGATGTACAAAATACCTGTGAGGATCTAACATGATGTAGCCATGGAAAAGATACATGTCATCCAATGTGGCACATTGGACAAAGCATTTCTAGCAGAGGTGGGGAAATTTTAGCATATTAAGGCATCAGAAACCTTGCTTGGAAGACTGTGAACATTTCCAGTCACTCTCTGAAAGCTGTGTGTAAACTGGGTCGGATCCAGAGAAGGAATATGGGAATATGATCAAAGAAATGGAAAGCCTACCTAATTTGAAGTGATTAGAGAACTCAAATGATACGACTTTAAACACAGGCTGGATAAATGCTGACGTTAAAGCTCATTTTTGGAACATGAGTGAATAGGGGTGAGCTGTGCATGGATAAAGATAAGCTGGAAATTCAGAGAATGTTCTTAAACATCAGAGGACCAAACTTGGGGAATTAATTCTGTTAGAGGACAGCAAGCAACAAGAAATGTCCAACTTTTTTTAGAAAACAGCAACAACTTTTTCTTTGAAGCCATTTCCTCATTTGAAGATGTGGCTCCTGCCTTGGGTTGCTAGCCCTAAAGAAATCAGTGCTGCTGCTGTGGGCACTGGGCAGGGCTCACTGGGACACAGGGTTATCATGGTGGGCTGGTGAATTAGGATGTTGAGAATGTGTCTTTGACCGGCAAAACCTCACAGGCTCCTGTGCCTCTGTCCTCAGGTCCCCTTGGAAAGCAGTCTCAGGGTGGATCAGTTAGTGATCCCCCAGGGAAATGTGAGGGCTAAGGGCAGGCATTTCCACTGTGCTAACATATGTTTTTATCAGTCTGCTTGGATTTTCGACCCCTTGTTCAAAAGCTCCTGTATCTGTTCCCACTGAACAGAAAAGATGTCGAGCGCATGTCGGTAACGATCGGCCTGCATTGATCTCTGTGTGTCAGAGACATGTTGTCTGACCTTGAAGCACAGGACTTGAAGGAATGGGGAATGATTTTAGCTTTCTTTTATGAGAATTTTTTAAAGTTTCATCATCTGCTTTCGTGTTGGCTCCTGTTTTGTGGTTCCCCCTTGCTCCAGTTGAGCATACCCATGCTCTTAGTTCAGCTCTGACCAATATCCCTCTCTGTGGCATTTCCCAAACAGCCTGGATGGTGTTGCCATGGGATTTAGATTTCTGCCACAAACAATGTGTAAGCAGGGTGGAAAGACACACTGAGCTGCCTTCACCTTGCTCCTGAATGGTCCAGCACATGGGAAAGAGTGAAGATGTCCCTGTGGCCATCCTACAAATGTTGCCAGAATGTATATCCTAGGCATGTTGCACCTGCAGATAGCGAGGCACAGACTTTTCTGCTGTGATGGAGAGCTTGCTGTTGCTTGTACCAACTTCTGTTTGCTTGAGAGGCATGGACACACTGAAGGTAATGAGGGATTGGTCAAAATGCCCACCCTTTAGGAGGAGGTGGCAGACAGCTCCCTTTGCTGCGGTACAGCTGTGAGCTGGAGGCAGCAGCTGGGGCTGCCTGGCAGTTTTGAGGGTGGGCAGGTTGTCTCCCCCACCAGATGGTGAAAGATGTTTAAAGACCTGTCCTAGCATAGTGCTTGATGTCGGAGCTACAGCCCAGACAGCTGACTGGAATCTGGGGCTGAGCTGTTTCCAGTTCATGCATCACTGGAGCAGCTTTGCAGCATATTTGCATAGGTGGGAGGCTGGGTCAGCTGTTGGGTGATTTTACTGCACAATTGTGGCAAAAGTGGAATGGGTTCTTCTTGTACGTCAGCATGTGCTGACCTTAGCAGCTAATTCCTGCATAGTATATGAAGGAAGAAGCCCAAGACCGAAATGTGCTGGGCTTTCTAACACCCAGTTGTTCTACTTGTGACCTAGCTGTTGTCAGCAAGAACTCTAGGTACATGTACAGCTCATGTCCAGTGTGAGTGCAACACCTGTGGCTCCCCCAAAGTGGTAAACTGCAGCCCAGGACTGGGAGGAGGATGTGCCTCCTTACTGGAACTCACAGGTGGGAGATTGTGTTATGTGTTCGGTTCTGACAGGCCTGGAACACGGGGTAAGGAGGCGAGATCACAAAAATCCTGCCCGACACCTGAGGTGCTTATGGATAGTGAGATTGATAGTGCTTAATAGGGAATCTTTTCCTGCCGAGCTACCTACACCACAGAGTGCTGGAGGCTGTGGGAAGCACCTATTCCTGCCTGCCAGGTGAAGCAAGATGGGAACCCCTGTTACTGTAGGGGCAGGCATGTCTCGACACCACCATCTCTCTCACCTTCCTTTTCCAAGGAATACAGTCACCAGCCTGCAGAATCCCTGCTCC
Organism: Irena cyanogastra; assembly: GCA_013397155.1. Classification (NCBI taxonomy): domain Eukaryota; kingdom Metazoa; phylum Chordata; class Aves; order Passeriformes; family Irenidae; genus Irena; species Irena cyanogastra. The sequence continues at coordinate 57,808 of VWZV01012748.1, read as the reverse complement.
CTCCTTGCATGACACTCTGGAGTCAGCCATGCTCCCCTTCTTGCACTGACTCATCTCTGTGATCAAACAGAAGTCATCTCCTAGAAGACAGTCTGCAAGAAGGAGCTTTTTTCTTCCCTATTAATCAGTGCCTGAGATCTCCTGCTGCCTGCAAAGCTTTGGGACAGGCTGTCAGTTCCTAGCGCTGTTGCTGAGTGAGGCAGACTGGGGAGGGAGATGTGGCAAAGGGATGTGTGCTGCAGAGGGTCGAGGCCATGTGAGTTTGAGATCTGGGGAACATGCAGAATGTATTTTGGGGAGGAGAGTACAGATGTTTATGTTGGGAACAGACATGTAAATAGGAGTGTTTCTTCGGGAGCCCCTAGTCTGCTTCACTGCTCTCTCTGATTTTAAAGAGAATACCCCCACAACTCCATCTGCTCTGGTGTGTGTGTGTCTGCCACACCAGACAGGCATTGCTGTCAGTGAACTGGTTAATGCCAGTGTCCTGTGGCAGGGGCAGGGATGAAGGCAAGCACTCAGCCTGCCAGCATTTATACCTCCTGGCGTCAGCATTGGCAATGCTTGTGGAGGACTGGGGAGGGCACCGAAATAGTTTCCATTCTCCTCTCTGCTGTGGGAACGAGTCTCCTGGGTAACAAATGCTCCTTGTTCTGCACAGAGCTCCACAGCTGAAACTCTCTGTCCCTTTCCTCGCTGTTGCTCCCTGACTGTCCCAGCTGAAGGGGCCAGAGATGTCTGCTTGAGCCTGCCTTAATGAGCACTGACAGTACAATGGGACTGGCCATACGGGGATCCTGAGGCTGCACATTAATGGGAGCACAGTAAATAGTCTCATTTACAGCAGCTTGGTTGGAGCAGAGCCTGTCAGGACTGGCTTTCTGCCTGCTGTGATGGCCAGGCGTGGAGGTGGGTCCCTCAGTCCTGCATCCTCCTGGGGGCTTGTCCCTGCCTCCTGAACAGGACCGGCTGCTGGAGTGGGTCCTGAGCATCCCGGGAAAGGCAGGCAGTGGGCTGGGGAGCATAAAGTGTGCTGCGGGTCGGACCGATACATTGACTTCTTGGGAGGGACCTGACCTGTGGAGCCTGACCTCTGGGACTTGTGGAGGGATCATTCACTGTGGTTTGAAGGTGAGCAGCAGAGCTGCATCTGTGATGCTAGCTCCAGTGCATTGCAAACAGTCTGCACAGCCTACAGCCCAAAGCCCTTTCTCTTTTCCCAGTGGAATGGTCTCTTTGTGCTAGGGGGAGTCCCAGACTCCTGCCTCTGAAGCCCTTGGTAGGAACTACCCCCCAGCCCCATGGTTTTCTGACAGAAATCTGATTTAAATGTTACTTGAAGAGACATTTTAAAAGTTTGTAGTGCTCTTGGATCTGAGATAATTGGCACCCACTTCAGGAATAAGTCTAAGACTTTTCTGTTACAACTTTTTATGTTGACGTCTCCAGAGGCAGAAGCTTCTGGAATGTTATATTGAAGCTTCTAAAGTTTATATTGTCTGGATTGTTGTATCTGTGTTACTTGTTTGCTGCTTCGGGTATATCACAGCATAAAGTAAAAAGTACTCAGCCGTGTGGCAGTTCTTACTTTCTTAGAACTTTTTGTCCCTGTAACAATTTTACCCCTTCCCTGCCTTGCTGTGATCGGCTCACCTCCTGCAGAGCCTCAGTTCAGGAGTTTGGGGCGCACAGGTTTTACTTTTTCCAGTGTAGGTTCTCCAATTTCTGGGCTGTGCTTGGCTCTAGACAGGGCTGTAGGCACAGGGCGGGATGGGAAAGGGCAGTAAGGTGAGTAGTCCCTCCAGGATGGATGCTGCTCCAGTGCTAGAAATATCTGCCCTGACACAGCACAGGCCAGAGCACAGCTGAGTTTCTGGGATGTGTGGTTATGCCCCAGCGGGTAGAAAAGCAAAAGCAGCCACATCTATCCCTTGCACAGCTACTGTGCCCTGTCAGGAGCTGCACTACTCTGCCTTCAGAGCAAGTTCCACAACTCCTTCTCACCAGCTGCCTCTGGTGAAACGAGATATGGAAAAATCCTTCCAGATAGCAAGAGAGCCTGAGCATTGCAGGTAGTCACTCTCTGTTTCAGGTAGGAAGACCTACTGTGAGTTGCCTTCCCAAGATGCTGGGATCTGTCCCAGGTCATGGACAGCACTTTAATCACAAACTGCAGCTAAGGGTTGGTGGGATCTTGATCTGAGGTCCTCTGTGAGAGCAGGGACTGCAGACATCTTGCCCCTGCCAGGTGGGTTCAGCACTGTGGGAAGTGATGGTGGCTGCATCTTGCTCTGGAGGTGGCTGCATTTCAGGGATGCTGTACAGATACTGTTGATGAAGCAAGCTGTCTAGGGCAAGGCACTACAGAAATTTAAAGAAGCTTCAGGAAGCTTCTTGCAGTCTTCCCATCCTCCTCCTCCTCCTATGCATTGCTTTGCAGACTGCCATTTTATCTCCAAAGATTCTAGTTGCCATTATCAACAATAGGAACACTCCAGTCCATTTTGCTTTCCTTTGCAAAGACACAACATCCAAAATCCAGTCTCATCACAGAATAGGATACTGCAGCTCTATTTTATGGCACAGGCTTCGATTTTTTTATTTCTCCTAATGCTGCCTACCTGATTTCCCAGTTCCTTTAAGAATCAATCCTCCATCATCCCCTCCTTTTCTGCTCCCTCCCATGCGCTGCCTTGTGTGAGGTTCCACAGGGACTGATTGCGAGCTGAAGCGGCGGTGCTGTGGGCATGCTTGCTCCTTCACACGCAGCAACGTCACAGCAGCAGCAGCAGCAGCAGGAGCATCGGAGATGTGATTGCGCAGACCCTCTGCATTGCCAGGGATGCAGCTGTGAAGGAAAAAAAAAAAAAAAAAACAGAAAAAAAATTGACTCTGTGTTTCCCACAGCATCCTGGTGAGAGAGCACGGAGCCTTCTGGAATCTGAGCGCTCAGGAGTGCCGGAGCAGTGTGTTCACTGACAGGAGACGGGGGACGAAGGATCTGTGGAAAGGTGAGCTGATGAATTATCGGGGTGGGTGTCACTTGTGCTATTGGTTTTCAGGCCGCTCGGTGGCCGGTTTGTTTTTGCGGAGGATGCCAGCTAGCCGATGAAGCTTAAGGATTTTAGGGTTACTTTGTCTCTTCAGAGGCTGCATTGCTTTGGAGCCGGCTGTGGCTGCCATGGATGTGAGCGAGCGAGGAGGCTGTGGCTGCTGCGCAGAACGTGTGTTTGTCCATTGTAGCTGTGAAATAGCAGTTGTCCTGCCCGGGGCTGGCTGTGCAGGGCGAGCCGTGTTCGCCCTGGCAGTGCCTCCGCACAGCTCTCCATTGTGCCTGCCATGACAGCCGAGCCCGCACGGATTGTTGTGGTCCCGCCAGCTACCCCGTGCATCCCTGGCGGTGATGCTGCTGTGCAGCTCAAAAGCTGTTTTGACAGACAGCGCTTCCATGAAAAGACAGAGACAAAGGGCTCAGACAGAGGAAAGGTTGCTGTCACTGTGGCTTTTGCCTTCTTTTTTCGGCTTTTTTTTCCTCCTTTTTCTCCCCCCTTCCCCAAATACTGATAAATCATTTGTTCAGAAGGCATTAGGGTAAATATCGTGGCATGTAAAACCCTGTCCTTCTGCTAAGTGATACAGGGGCTCTGTGCAAGCTGGAGTCCTTTGTGTTGCCAGGGTGTGTCTGTGCTGGCTCTGTAAATGGATGCATTCTCCCTGCCTCTTTTCACAGATCAGATGAGAAAGGTTATCTAGGAACGGAGGAATTACTGCTTTTAATTACTGAAATGAGGGGTCCAGGCTGGGTACCAGTTACTGGAGCTTAATTACATACATGGTCTTGTTACAGCCAAATCCCTCTTTTCCCTCCCTGCCTTCCTTCTTCTTCCTCCCTCCCCCACCCTCTGCAAAAATCCTTCCATTAAATTGCCTCTGCAAATAGGAGAAGGGCTTGAACAAAGAGAAGGATGTATGTGGGATAGGGATATAGATGATGGAGGGGCAATGTTCAGCATGACAGTGAGAACAATAAAGCAGAAGGATAAAAGAATGAGATTTTAGTGTATGTGTTGAAGTGACGTGGCTGCAGGGGAATGTGCAAATGGGAATGTCATAACAAACGGAGATAATCAAATAGCATGTTCAGTCTTTTGGAGTTACGGAAAATGCTGAGCGTGTGGGGTTGCAATTGCAGGATTTTGGGTGGATCTGAAGTAAATGGGAGTCACAGAGTAACATATCATACAAGGTGTAGGTTGATGGGTGTCATAAAGGTGTACTAGAGTACAAGGGAAGTAGAGATCTGTATTTTTATCTCCACACACCTGCAGCCTTTTATACCAGTGTTGTTAAAGAGTGAGCTTGGCAGGTCTTACCTATTTACAAAATTTTTTTCCCATTTGCCAGTGACCCAAGAATAATTCAGACGAAGCTTTTTAGGCTATAAAGAGCAACAGGATGAGAGGAAAAATGTAGATAAAATGTTAGATGTTTGGCAGAGCTGCAGAGAAACCATGGAAAGAAGAGGCAGATGAGAGGCATTGCAGAGCTGGGGGAGCAGGAGGTTTGGGTCAGAGACAAGTGCGAGAGAGCACAGAGGGGAATTCAGGGTTGTCATTGTCAGGGAATGCAAATGTGTTGTTTCTGTTGTCATTCTCCAGCCTCTCACTGTGTTCCCCGAGAGGCTCAGTGCTGTGTGCAGCCCTGCAGGGTTTGTGGGGGTGGGGGTGATCCTCAGCACAGCCTTTTCTGCAGCAGTTCTCCGGAGGAACCATTTTGATGGTGCAGGTTCTCATCTGGTTGCTCCCTCTCCATCCCTACGGAGTGAGAAGGCTCCAAAGCCTTTATACCCGGTGATGAAGGCAAACCCAGAGCTTCAGAGCAGGGTGCCAGGTGAGAAGGGGAGGGCTTCCAGCAAAATCTCAAAGTGGCATGTTGCCTTCTTGCAGATCGATGACAGTGTCCTGGAAGCAGCATAAGACTTCCTGAACTGCAGCTCCTTCTCACCCTTGTCTTGCTCTTAGACCTGGGAAAAGGTCTCTGTGTCTCCCAGAATCCATCCCTTTCAGGCTGATGGGAGCAGGGAGCGGGATGTCTCCTGCAGGTGTGCACCAGGCTGGGTTTGTGGTGCTGCTGCAGAGCAGGTTCCTGTGGGAGATTGGAGGTGGGTGACAACAGCATGACTGTGTGCAGCACATCAGGGGCTGGAGGACAGGATGTGCAACAGAATCTACAGGACACACATACCTGTATCAGCATGGGGAAGAAAACTCATGTGTATGTGGTTTGTGTGTACAGTGCTTACCTAAAGGAATAAAAAGAAGGTGATGGAGCCTCCTTCTCTGTGTGGGGTGGGAATGTCCCCAGGGCATGCAGGCTGTGCCTGGCTAGTAGGTACCACTCTTACAAGAACATCTGTTAAGTGAGAGTGCACAGATAATCTCTGTCTTGAGACACTTGAAAGATGGGCAGGAGGTTCTGGTGACTGGAGCTGACTGCAGTCATCCACAGGACTGTGTCTTCCTCACTGCATCGATGCAGATGAAGGCGGTAAAGGGCAGCTGGATCTCTAGATGTGAGGGACCTGTCCCTCTCTGGATATGAGGGACAGAAAGTGCAGGTGGCCCAGGAGAATATGCTGTGAACTCAGGAATGGCCTGCCCACAGCTCCATTACTACCTGTCAGGTGTCTGAGGCTGTGTAAGCAAACAAAGAACAAATTCTTAGTCCCATACATCTTCATTTTCTTCCATCTGATGTTCCTGATGAGTCAAGATCTCACTCAGGTCTGGTTCCTGATATGCAGACAATACTCTGACCTTTGCAACCCCTTGTTGTGCTTTGCCCTGTTTTTATTTCCCTGTCTTATTTTTCTTTTCTAGTGTTTTCTGAAAGACTTATGTAATAGTAAGGGCAGGTTGATAAATCTAACCTGGGTCACTTTTCCTGTCTTTGCAGAACAGCTAAAGACTTTTACCTTTAATGTTTGTCAGCCACATGGTTTCACCTTTTTCCTCTCATTTCTAATGGGTATTTTTATCAATAGTGCAATTGCCAGCTGTGATCAACTAGCTAGTCTTTCATTGTTCTGGGATCAAGAATATGTTGTCCTTCTGACATGAGTCCTTTCATCTTTTTGAATTTGTTTCCACTCAAAAGCTCATTTCCTTTTCTGCACCTTCTTCCCCCTGTATTATCTAACCTGTCACTGCTGCAGCTTCAATATTCATTTTGCTAAAGCAGCACTGAAAGTGCTGTTTTTCTTACAGCTAATATCCTTCTTGGTGTGGTTGCTCATTCAGGTGATCAGAAGCCTTTCTCTTCTAATCTCCTCATCTTTATTGGTGAATCTAGTTTTGGTTTTTTTTTTTTACTTTAAATTCAAAGTATTTTCTGCATTACTTCTCCAAGCTGTTTGTTCTTGTTGGCCTTATAACTATTTACCCTGATGTGCCAGAGATCTGCTCTTTAAACATTAAAAAGGTGTCATTACAGCTCCATTTGCTTTTTACCATTCTGTTTAATATAAACTGGGTCAGCTTGAGATGTTCAATCCAAAGCTACTTCTGTATCATGAGTGCTGGGTGAAAACTCATCTCAGTAGGCATGGTTCTGATAGTTGAACCCAATAAAAGTAAATCCAAAGTAAGAGATGTGGCGATCACTGCAGGTGCTTGAGAGGTAGAGGATTGGAGGTGGAGGTCCCTTCCTGTCAGCTGTGGAATCAAGGCCCACACTGGACAAGATTTTGTCCTCATGCTTGTGGAAACCATTGAAATCTGACTGGTAGCAGAAAACCTCACTTGTGCTTCTGGCTGGCCAGTCCACAAGCCCAAAAGAGCCAGAAGCCCACCAACACATTCCAGCTGTGGGAGAGGTTGCAGGGATGAGGCCTGAAGAAGCTGAGAGAGCTTGGCTGGCAGGGGTGAAATCCACAGCAATGATCAATGACAGCTGTATTGGTAACAAGCCTTAGCAGGGATTTGCCATTATTGTTATTATCTGCCAGGCAGACTCCCTGCGTGCCCTCATACTCATCTCAAAGTTGGTTACTCTCCAATAAGAAAGAAATGGGCTGTCAAAATATCTCTGGTCCCTGATTCTGCTTCAGTTTCCTCTCTTGGTGAAAATGATTTTAATATTAATTTTCTGAAAAAAGTGGGTCAAAGCCAGGACATACCAGTTAAGATGAGCACAAAAGCAGGCTGGCCCACAAGCTCTTTCTCTCTTCACCACAGCTGTGTTGCAGCCTCAGGATCATGTAGAAAATATTTTTTTCTATCTCTCAGACATATGCAAGTACTTCTTACTGGGCAAGGCTGATGGTTGCTGAATTTGCAGACAATGGGATAAAAAACCCAACCAAAATCTGCTGTTTTTGTTAATTGCTGTAAATGGGATGGAGGGGCAAGGCAGAGCTGTAGTGTAGGTATGTGACCATAACGTGGCTGATGGCAACTTCTCGCTCAGGCTCCAGTTCTGAGTTTGGAGTCTTGGAAAAGTGTTGGGTTTTGGGCAGTGCTGAGGCTGTGGGGCTGCAAGTACCTCTGAGTGATAAATAATCAATATTTGAGTGATGTTAACAATGCTTTGTACTGACCCTTGGCAAGTGATAGGAAGCTGGCCTTGCCACCGGGCTGCCACTCTGTGCTCCAGCACCAAATGCTCTCTGGAAGCAGAGAGCAAGTATCACTGCACTGTTATGCTTTTGGGAACAGTGTCAGAGATACCTCACAGCGTATGAATGCTAGCAGTTCCTTTTGGGAAGAGGGGCATTTCTGCTCTGGGAGTTATGGGAAAAATATTCAATTAGAGCCTGTATGGAAAACCCTGGCAGACAGACAGCAGGTTTTCACCTGATAAGTTCCTCAGACCCACTGTTACCTCAGACTAGAGTCCTTGCTCCCTACCCAATTATACTAATCTCATCAGTTTGACTCCAGAACTGCACCTTATTCTTTATGAACTCACAGTAGCTGCCATTGCTTCTGGAAGAACATGCCCTAAATGCTTTTGGTGGACTCATTCTTCTCTGTTACGGTCTGCCTGCACTGGTGCAGGACCAGCCACATGGCTACCTCGCCTCCTTTTGCCAATAGGCCAAATTCACCTGGGTTGTTTTAGCAATAGAACTTCTTTTGGTCCCTCTCTGAGGTTCCCATGGCAAAGAGCAGGATGTGTGCCTCAGGGTTCATTGTCATGTGTAAGCCCCTGTGTAAGCTCAGATAGCATAGCTGTACTCCCAGATGCCCTTCTTAGCACGGAGAATGACCTGTCTTGATTATTGTGCTAGTGCAGTTTTCTGCTCTTAGCAGGCAGGTTCCTTACAGTGTTTGCTTACCTGGTGTTTTTCTCTGTACTCCCACCCTCAAACCTTTTCCAGTGACTCAGGTGGCAAAATGATAAGCCCACACCAGGAGAAGATCCAGTGGGAGGAGAAATATTTCATATCTCTAGTCCCAAGATGCTGTTGGCCCATACACAGGGTATCTTCCTTGGCTTGGCCTAATTGATTCTGATGATTGATACCTGGAGTGACACATCTGCCTGGGGTTAGGCTTACCGTGTCAACCTCTCCTTCACCATTTGATCTCATGCGAGTTGCTGTAGTGGCTTCTAAGGGGTTTCTTGCCCAACTGTGTCTTACCCCGAGCAGTGACTGTAGCTCCCTTCAGAAAACCAGCAAGAGGATTTCGGCATACATCTGCACTTAGCCATTTCCTACTGGCAACAAGCCACAGTCTGTGGCATCTAACTTACCCTGTTGCTGAGATTTGTCCCCCAGCTGCAGGTTGTAGTGCTTGGAATGTTGTTGACAAGAGCATTATCCTTACCCAGATGTCTCCTCCTCCTTCAGCCCCTTGTCATATGCCTCATTTTAACTTCCATAGGCCCTTGCTGTTTATAATTACTGTCTCTATAAAGCACTCTGAAGGTGGTGACTGCTTATTACAGTGAGCCTGACAGCCTGTTTGTTCCCATGTGCTCCCCAGAGTGGCTGGTTTTGGTGGAGCACTGGGTCAGAGGAGAGGTGGAGCAGCTTGGAGCACAGGGTGACCTCAGGCATCCCTGGCTCTGGCGAGGAGGGCTGGCCAGTTCATAGCACGGTAGGAGAGGAGGAGGAGGGAAACCACAAGAAAACAGGTGTGTCCTGGCACTGACAGGCAATGGCATGGGGGTGGTTAATGCACAAAGGTGGCAGTGCTCCAGCCACAGCCATTCCATTTGTGCTTGGCCATGGCTGGTTGAGACACTAGGAGTCATTTCTGATCCACTGGGGTTTCTGTAATCTCCTGTTTTCTTGGTGACTTTGCAAAAGTTTCAGAGACTCCACAGAACATTTCCATCTCCATTACCCTGACCTCTCCCAGGCTTCGTGCTGGCGACATGATTTGGTACCCCAAGGCAGAGAAACACCCCAAACTGAAATGATGCATTTGTAATTGTCCCAGAGGCACTGAGGAGTGATTCTGCTCTGTACCAGAGCACGTTCCACAGTCAGCATTTTGGTCCAGTGCCTTGTTTCTGCTTTCTCCTTGGCGTGAGTTGATGTTGAAAAGAAAAACCACAACAACCTCTTAGCCTGCCCATCAAAATGAAACCTTCTTTCAAGGGTGCAGGCCACTAGACCTCACTGCTTTGGTGAGACAAATTCACTATGGAGAAATATCCCTCAGCCAAGACCCTAGTAAGACTTCAAGGACCCTTTTATCTCTTGAGGGACCTCAAAGAGAAATGCATGTTGACATGAGAATCTATGCAGCCCGAGAGAGCAAGAGACAAGGGTAAAGAAACTCCTTTCCTCAGAGAACAGATATATTAAAAGAAATCCCCTGATTTCTCCTAGGCTAGTCTTGTTGTAAATTTTGAAATTTTTTAGTTTGATGCTAAGTTACATAAGTGTATGTAAGAGAAGATAGTCACGAAAGCACACTTTGTCAGATTCCAAATTGTTAAACTGATTAAGTGCATTCCATCTCATTAAACTGATGTCATTAAACTACCAAAAAGTAACTGATTGTCACCCTGGTCATAAGGGGCGTTACCTGGCAGGCATGTGCATATGGATGTTAAGGTACATAAGAAATGGGATGGAAAATTATTTTACTGCTTCTAATCCCACTGCCAATTGGAAAACCGTGTGAAATTAGTCACCCCAGCTCAGAAGCATGAATGCATAGCTGGAGAGAATTGAGAAACTGCCTAGGAAACTGAACAAGTCCCTGGAAAATGTTCCTAAGAGGACAGATTGAAAAAATGGAAGTTACTTGTGGTAAATGGGAAACTGTAGGGTTTGTGATATGAAATAATGAACAATCTAGAGAAAGAAAATAATAATTTATGTGGTGCCCTGATTGTAGTGTGAAAGCACTCCATGAAATCAAGGAGGATTATTTGAAACTGATAATATGAATACTTTTCACATACTGTGATTAATTAGTCCGTGAATCTTGCTTTCAAACTTCAAAGCCCAGCAGTATTCCCAAATGGCTTGGCATTCTTGTGAATAAGACTACCCAGTGTATTTATAGTACATGTTCAGAAGTTGCAGAGTTTTAAAACTTTGTGGTTTTGTTAAGGCCTATCTCAGTGCAAGGGCTTAACACAGGCGAACATTTGTCTCAGCTACATGTCTTCCCTGAGACTCATGGTCCATAGAGGGTGCAACAGCTTCATAAACAAAGATGTTGAAATGTGAACATGTCCTATCTGCAAAGAGCCTGCAGTCTTGTTCAAATGTGAACATGTCCTATCTGCAAAGAGCCTGCAGTCTTGAGGTGTCTCCTCAGTTCTCTCAAACACCCTTGAAGTGATTAAAAGCAGACTGCTCACAGAATCACAGGGTAGTTTGAGTTGGAAAGGACCCTGAAGTTTCCATCTCATTCCATGCTCCTCCATGGCAGGGGCACTTTCCACTAGACCAGGTTGCTCAAAGCCCTGTCCAACCTGGCCATCCTTTTAGTAGTCTTGGTGGGTCTCCTATAACTCTGACTGCTCTCCCAGTACAAAGTCAAGGATCATCCCTGTTTGCCCTCTTTTTTTTTTTTTTTTTTTATCCCTAGTCAATAGGTCTGTGTGGCCCAACATGATCAGCAGAAGACCTTAGCTAATCCAGGGTTATCAGATTTAGTTTACCCTTAATGCTCTGTTGAGCCCAGTCATTCCAAGCCTAATTAGCACATGAGCTGTCTTGTGGAGTGATATCCTAAAATAAACTGTCCTGAATAGAGCTTTACAAACTGAGCTTGGTTTGGGTTGCCAGCCCCTACAAGGGATATGTTTCCCTCTCAGAAGGAAAGTATGTGTAATCATTAGGAGTGCCTGGTCTGCTTTGTAAGTATTTTATTAAGATTCTGGCTTGCCCTTTGTAAGTTCTGCTGCATGGAAAATATTCTGTTATATAAACTGATGTTGTGGTTTCATCGAGAATCTCTTGAGTTCTGCCTTGCTGCTGGCCATGCATACAAACATACAAACACACCCACACCTCAGGAGGACACTTGGAGAGAGGTTGGTAATCGGACCAAGGATCTGGGAATACTCTTGTGCTTGAGCAGAATGAAAATCTTGGCACTGAAGGGTGGCAAATGGAGTAGAAATATGATCCTCTCCCTTCCCTAGCCCAAGGACAAGTAGTGAAGTTAAATATCCCTGTGTTCAAAAGTACTGACAGATAACAACTAGTGTGGCATGTAATTTGGTGTGGAAGGCACTGGTTCAGGAAGTTACAAGCTCTAAAAATCTGGAAGAATTCAAAAAAACAATAGGGACACTGAGGAATGATTGTACAGTCTCCTAAATTTCTATGGACTGTTATGAAACTTGTTCTGCAATGTAAACTACTCCCAAATGAAGGAGGCTGCTCGTGACTGGGTAGTCTCACAATTGCCCCAGGATTTGTTCCTACATCAGACACTTCTTCTCTCATCACCCCAGGAATAATTCTGCCTTTTTTTTAGTTTTACCCACACTGAACTCTGCTGAAAGGAGATTCAGACAGGATTGCAAAGGACCTGTTTATTCAGGTACCTGGCCAAAAAAAGAGTCAAGAAATGCATGCTCATAACAGTAATCACACAATTTCCATTTTCAAATGTGAGTGCTAAACAATATTTTCCTCCAGTTTCCTTCAAGGGATTGTAAAATCCAACCTGTGGTCTAACAGCATTTGGGTATCAGTGTTATTATCATATATATCCATGTATTAATATATTATATATATAATGTATTTCTGTGTATTATTATTTATATTCATGTAAATATAACAAATATATCAAACATAACTAATATAATTATTATAATATATCAACATCTATATTATATGTGGTCTTAATGTCCTTCAGAAGGCAGGATAAATTTAATGTATTAATTCCTCAAATGCTGGTTTTATTGGGCTGCTGAGCTTTTTTGCTTTGTACAATGCTATCATCCCCAAATCAGGAAGTTGGCAGCCTCCAGACCATTGTGTGTTCCTGCAGAAGAGACACAGGAAAATGTCTTCCTGTGTACTCAGGCATTTCTTGTGGTCCTGGTAGAACAGCCTAGGGCTAGGAAGGGTTAAAGTCTCCTGCAGCCTTAGCAGGAGTCAGCTGTTGGTCACAGCTGCTGATTGAAAAACCATTTAGATGTGCCCTGTGGAAGAGGAACATGGAGTGAAAGCAGGCTGCTGCTGGGATGTGTTCTGTTTGTGCCTGATTCTGGCACTCCTGATTTGTTTGCACGCAGTGTGCACTAAATTCCGTGTAGGATTGCATCATTTAATACAGCTTTGCAGATGCAGGCATTCAGGCTGCCTGACAGATCCGATGTCCATCACTCCTAGGTAATGCCATACCTGCACTGCTTCTCCTGTTCACTGGCATGTGGCAGCAAACCATTGCAGCACCGCTGACTTCCAGTCTGAAAATAATCCTGCTGGCACTTCTTGACATCTCTAGCTGCTTTATTTACAGTGGCTTGTGGGGTGATACTTCATTATTTTAAGAGCTCGGGCTGATTGTGGTTTTACTTGACTCTCCTGTAGCCACTTTTGCTGTCTATTCTGTTTCTGCTGTTGAGCTGTGTGAGGTTGTGCGTCTGTAACCCACCATCCCAGAAATGTTTGCTTTTCACTTGGTAGTGAGTGATTCCTACATATGTGGCACTCTGGGCTGAAGAGACAGTAAACATCATTTTACAGCCTCTTTTTACTGAGTTACCTTAAGGCCGAGTTCTTTATTTGTCAGGCTTTTTCAAGTGGTCACTAATGCTTTTTGTCTTGCAGGGAGAGTTTTTGTTCTTGGAGGGATTATTTAGCAGCTGTGATTCCTGCAATGCATAGTCTGGACAGAAGTGCAATGCCAGTTTTAATCTGCACAGAAGGGAAGCAATAGGGAAGCTGCACAGCCACGGAGTGGCTGGAGTCTGTATAGATGTGCCAAGCTGTGCTGCAGCAAGATCTTGTTCACAGTGAAGACAGACTTTCTTTGTCCATTTTAGGACTTAGCTTGCCTTTCTTCCCCAAGTCATGAAGGTGGTAGAAACTACAGGACTACTTGAGGTAGAACTGGCCTCGTGTGCTTTTTTTGTGCAGGTGAAGATTGCTCCTGAAATTATCCTCCCATAAGCTTTGGATAAGTAGGTCATCTGTTTTGCCATGGTCTGGCCAACGCTATGTTGCCTGAAGCCAGATTCCAGTAAGGGTTAGGGAAGAAAATCCAATGCAAGTGATTTATCACTTCTCTTTGAGAGGTCTTACCAAAGGGTGGTGCAGGGTTGTGTGAGCTGATGGATGCAAGTAACCAAGGTGACCACAATCCACAGCTGAAGTGCAGAGAGTAGATTTATCCCATCGCCTCGCTGGCTGGAAGGTTTCAAAAACAGATGGGGACACATACCCTGCTAGGATTATTCCATCTTAGCAGGGACCAAAAGCATGTGGGCCCATTCCCTGGCCTTCACATCTCAAAGGGCCTGGCCCTTGAGCAGTGCTTCACAGTTCTGTGCTTTCTGTCAGATCTAAGCTTCTTACCTCTCTTTCTCCCAGCAGGGAGGTGCAAGCCTGTGAAGAACGAGGTTTAAATAATTGACAGCATTCTGTTGTCTTCTACAGAAATTCCATTTCTCAAGACAGACAGAAAACAACACAAAGCAAACACAATACATGAAATTTCCCACGCTGAATATTCTTCGTATCCCTCAGCTGCCAGGTTGTCTTGAAAATAACTCTGTTTTTCCTCTTCACTAAATTTTCCACTTTCAAGACTTTTCCCCCTGCAGTGGTGTGATTCTTGGGATGCTCTGTGCAGGGCCAGGAGTCGGACTTCATAATCCTGATAGGTGCCTTCTAACTCAGCGTATTCTATGATTCAGTGATTCTAATTATAGGGATGCTACAGATCCTCAGAAAGCCCAGAAATCTCCAGTGCTCTTGAGATTATCGTGTCCTCTCCACTTCTTGATGTCATCTCGGGATCCTTCACTGCTGCAGTGGACACCTGAACAAGAACAGCTGCCCATTCACCATTGCATATAGCCCTATGACAGACTTACAGAACGGTGTTGCCACCCTGTGCAGGCACAGGTCAGAGAGTTAGCCTTGATTCCTGAAGCCAAGCTGAGTTTGATGCCTGACTCCCTTGGCCAAACACTCCATTCCCTGCCTCCTGTGGCTGTTGCAGTGGAGAGTTTTGAGCTCGCAGCTCCCAGGAACAGAAGGTGGTGGGAAAACCTTCAGTCCAGATTTCTGCTGGCTTTGATTCAGGTTCACCCACAGCTGATGGCTGTGGTTTTGTCACCACTCAGCTCCAGCTGCTGGTTTGTGGGGTCCTCAGTTGGGCAGGTCAGTAGGGGGAACACATTGATGAGGCAGCCAGCTGGCAGCCCTGCTTGGCACAAATCATAGAGGCATACAATGGCTTGGGTTGGAAGGGACCTTAAAGGTCATCTAGGTCCAGCCCCCTTGCCATGGACAGGGAAGCTACCCATTAGGTCAGGATCACTAAGGTCTGACCAAAGTTGTGCAGTTAGGGAGGGGTAGTCTTGGCATCTTTGAATACTGAGTGTGCCCAAAAATTTCATACGCTTAAAGGATTTTTTTTCTTTCTCTGTGGGTTCTTGAGTGCTCCGGTGACCCTGCAGAAACCAGGCTCCAGCACCAAGGCAGATCTGCACTTCAGAATGGAACTGTGTGATTTCTGCTGTTGTAAGATCTTCAGGAAGCTTTCAGAGTGCTCAGACAAAAAGATGCTATGCAAGCATAGTCCCTCCTGCTGCTACTGCTCTGAGTATCTGTGATAAGAAAGGATTTACTCTGTCTGCAGTTTAATTCATTAGCAATTTCTGTGTGATACGAACAGCTAGAAACATCAGTCTTTTTCTTCTCTGCGGATTTGCATAAAGTAATTAGGAGCATATGTGCTGGAGGCTGGGGCAGGGAGGAGGAGGAGGAGGAGGGGCAGTTTCCATCCCAGAGCACCTCAGTGGATGCTCTGAGTCATGGCCTGTAAATGGCTCTTGCCGAGTGCCACATGCCAGATGATGAGTCACAGAGCAAGGGAGCACAGAAATGGGAGAAACTGGTTCGGTCACTGTCCTGGCTCCTGTGTTAGCTGGTATAGATCTGCTGCTTGAGCTATTTCTGATGTCTTGTGTAACTGTAAATGCACAGAGCAGCTGGGGCTTTTTGTCCTCTGGCTGGGAGGCAGTACCTGCCTCACGCTGCTTATGTCATCATCAGGAATACACACTCTACACCCATTGCTTAGCTTTGTGTGTGCAGGTAACCCCTGGCCCATGCAGCTCCTTTCTGCCAGTAGCACAAGGGCTGTGACTGACCATCACGTGCTGTGGTTTCCATTTGGAACGCATCATAATCCTATATAGTTCTGGGATGTAATCATACATTAATCATGGGCTTAGTCAGGCTGTCCTGGAAACCACTGGAAAAAGCCCGGGCCAAGGCAGGGCTTTGTGGAAAGAAAAGGGAAGTGGTCTTTTCAGGAATCACTGCACAGCACCACAAGAGGAATCAGCCTGAGCAGAGGTAGAAGTTTAGGAAGTATTTAGTCTTTTATTTTTCTGCAGCTCCCTTTAAATGTAAAGTGCTGGAATATTCACCCTGGGAGCATGCAGACCACCCTGAATGTGCTCCGTGTCCCCTGAGGCAGGGAAGGAGAGCTGGAGGTTTAGGATGAGTCAAACAATTAGCATTTCCTTTTACACCTTTTTTTTCATTAAACTCACTGGATGATTTAATAAAGCATTTAATGAAGGTGTGAATTTGACAGAGATGTATTAGCTGCCAAGAAAGAAACAGGTGTCCAAACAAATTCCACTAACTAGACTCATCCTATAACAACTTAGAGGCTTCCTCACCACCTCCCTCTGCTTACACATTCCCATGGTTCAGACCCATCCCCAGGCCACTCACCCTGAACCACTTATCCTCTTCTCTGATGCTGCTCCCTGAATGCATTCCAGTTTTCTGGAATTTTACTAATAAATTTTTGTTTAAAACCATCCAGTACTTTCTGGCAGCCTTTGGCGTGGCAGAGCTGGGGCAGGGCTGAGCTGCAGTGTTGGTGCTGGATACAGTGAGCCCTGCAATCTCCCACACTGTCTGAAGGGTGGCTTTCAGTTTGGATTAATCTTCCAGCCCTTTTGCGTGGAGGTAGACATACAGGGAGTAAACTGAAAATATATCTCCCCATGGAGCAAAGAGGACATGTCTGTATTGTACCTTTGTCTGCAAGATCACACAAACCGTTGCTTTTTGCAGCATTTCTGCTGGTGCTTGTTTTGTAGGGCTGTGAGATTTCTTCAGGCATGTTAATATAAATGCACTGTAGGAATCAGGGGTTCACATAGAACAACTCTCAAAGAACAAGCAGCTCTGATACAAAAGAATTTTTTCTGCTTCTTCTATGAAACTGAACACCTAGCTTTTAACCTTGTTTTCGCATATTTCACCCTTGAATACATGATGAATTTTGGTCCATCTGGGGAAGATGATGATGGCAGTGAAATCATAGCCATACAGAAGGAGTCAGCAATAACCCTCACAGTTAAAGGTTTCCTTTGGATGCTCAATTTAATGGATGAAGTGACTAAGGTTTGTAGAAGCAATAATCTGTTCAGAAAAGCAATCCTCCAAAAAGCCAGCATTGCCTCCAGCTGACAGTTCTGATGATGTGCCTGCTTCCTCATCCTCTGTGCCCTATATGCAGTCTTTTTACATTAAAATCATGTTTGTCTCTCATATCTCTGCATGCCTCCTCCAATGCATTACATTTTATGAGGAAGCCTGTGTTGCTGTGAGCTGAACCCTGTCACCCCATGTGAGCCCTGAGCAGAGCGGCGTATTAAGGGTTCAGCTCTAGAACTCCAAAATCGTGGTTGGAGCCATAACAAATACCAGCGTATGCCTGGAGGTGTGCAGCCACCACACATAACTCATCAGCCCTTGGAGGCAATTGCAGCCAAGTCTGGTGGCTTCTGCATCTTCTCAGCAGTGTTGAAGAGGCAGGAGTTGGTACTCGAGGCCAAGGAGCCATGAAGCTGCACCAACCACCTTTTAATTAGCACGGTGTCCTCAGTCTTAGAGGCATGGCAGGAGAGGGATTTGAGGGCCTCTGTGTAGTGGTCAGCAAGGACTTAAAAAGCATGAAGTGCAAAGCCCAAAGGATTCTGCATGCTCCTGTTGCCTGCTGCATGCTGCCTGCTCTCTGAAGTTCAGACATGACTTGACAGGCAGCTCTCAGATCAGTGCTGAACCATCATTTGCTGCGCAGCACTCACCTGCTGTTTACCTAGAGCTTTGCTGCAGCTAAGGAGTTTTTGTTGTGTATATTTATTTCCGTGGGTGTACAGTCATTCATGAGCAATTCCACACCAAATGCAGGCATCTCACAAAAAGCCATTCCTCCTCCTTTGTATTATCCTGTTTGGAATGAAGCATCCATAATGTGGCCCTCACCTTCTCAGGGTAACCCTCAGCACCTCAAGGAAGAGCTCCCTGAATAAACAGCCCATATCTGCCATGTTCAGCAGATGTTGTCAGTATGGAGAAGGCAAGAATTCTGACATTTGAAAATAAAATGGCTGATGTACAGACATGTCTAGAGTCGTGGTGCTCCCTGCATGCCTACCTGCCTTGCACTGCTATTTCACCCTGTTCTAGGCAGGAATTGGTGCTGGATGCTGTGTTTGCTTTTGTGTGTGTAGCATTGAGCAGGATTCAGGACAACAATAAGAAGAATGAACTGATTTGGCAAAAAAATGTTCAGGTATGAACTGCCTACCCACATCTGTAAATTTCTTGTTGCTAAAGGGAAGTGGGGGCTTCATGAAGAACTGATCAAAACCAGCAAAATCTGAAACTGGTCTGCTTGCTACATTTTATTCCTCAATATCAATCCCAGCGTAGCAGACCCCGAGTAGGAAAAGCAAGGATACTTCTACAGTCTTCCAGAATAAGGAAGGGTCAGCTAATGGTGCGGCCAGGGAGGATGCTCTGGTGTTGGGAACTGAACAATCCTTGTGCTGGCAGTGCCATTGCCAACCTCCCTGCACCCCTAAGTCTGGAGGAAGCCAGGAGAGGTTGCAAGGGAGAGAAAAGGAGTAGCTACAGCACAAAATGTCATGCCTATCCCTAGAGAAGCCATCAGAATGTCTCCTGGCAGGAGCTGTCTGCATGTCACCTGTGATCCTGCACCTCAGAGCCTGGCGCTGGGAGCAGGTTGTGGGTGCAGGCAGGATGGGCATCCGTCTGCTGCAGGGTCTCTGGTGGCCAGTGAATCACAGCCCACCCGGGGAGCCTGTGCTGCTGCTGGAGCCAGGGAGCTGGGCAGAGCCGCGTGTTGCAGCCAGAGCACCGGAGAGACAGATGGGAAATGGCTGCGTGTCAGCTCTGACATTTTGCCGTCAAATGTCAAAGTGTGTCTGTGCAAGCCTTGTCCTCCCACAGCAGCTCCTGTGCTGACGTGAATTGTGTGCTGCTCAGCGGGGCTTGTCAGCAGATGGGTGCTGGTGCTGGCAGCCTGCTCCAAGCAGCCATTTCCCAGAGGCAGCAGAGACCTGGTGCTTCAGCAGTGAAGTGTGCTGCCATCACTGTCTGTATCTTCAAAATTATGCTTTTCGGGTGATTGCATTGTGGCAGCACTTGAAATACAGCAAAGCCTGGTGGAGAGATGTGATCTGAGCATTACAATCAGATATAAGAGCAGTAACAAAGGTGGGGTGGGCTACCTGAGTAGATAGGCACTGGGAGACCAGCTTTTTACCCGAAATGCTTGTGAGGTGAGGGCAGGAAGACAGGATAAGCTTCTGCTGGGTTCAATAGAAATAAACTCAGATAAACTCAGAGCTGCTGCTGTGCCACCAGTGGTGCACAGAGTCGAAACTGGAGCAGGAACACTACTCCAGAAAGTAAGTGAAAGTGTGTGTGTATGTGTGGGTGTGTATGTGTCTGTCTGTCTGTCTGTCTGCTCTCAGGGTCAGGAGCTGCTGTTATGCACAGTGGCTCTTGAGCAATGGGATCATAGGAATCCTTGATGAAGAAAATCTGCCCCCCAGGATCTGGGCTGAGTAGAGATCAGCCTCTGTGGCAGCAGTCATGGGAAAGGAGCCAAAGGCTTGTAAGACAGAGAAGTCACTGAAGGGGGTGTAAAGGCTGATGGAGGTTTTAGGGAGACCACAGGTGAGGAAGAGTTCAGTGTTGCACAAGTAATAGTGCAGTTGGATGTCCACCACCTGGTCCAAGTGGTCCTCTCTTCCTCAGTGCTTAAACTTAGATGAAACATCCCAGAAGAAGCATACATGTAGGTGAGTGTCCTGGCCATGTAAGTCTCTGGTAGCCTCTACCAGAAGGCCTGTCTGTTCTCTGATGCTGGTGTTAACATCAACTTTTGCATTATTGGATGTTTACTGCGAACATTAGCTCTGTGTCCATCTTTGTATTTTTATTTCCTGCCAGCATCATCCTGTGTCTGTGAGAAGCACTACTGTGTGTGGGAGGAAAGCACTTTTGATCATTTTTGTCATCTTCTAATTGTTATTCTTACACCTTGAGGCTGAAAGAAGTGAAGTTCCTGATGTTTCTGTGTAGCTGTCTCATTGCTCACACTCTTGTTCTAACTTCATTTAACCCACATTTCTCACTTTCCCTCCTGTGCTCCCATGTGCCTTTGCAGGTCTGTTCCAAATCCATTATCACCCCACAGTCACAAATGCTGGGGTAAGGTAGGCAAAAGCCACTGTGAACACCACATTCAGGAGTCTGAAAGTCAGTGGTGAGGGCCTTGAAATCCAGATCAGGATCCCAAGATGCAATTTTCAGGGTGCAGTGATCACTGAGGATGCCTGTATGATTTATGGAATGTGTAATGCTGACCAAGGATGCTTGGGCCGAGGTTTTCAGAACAAGTGGTAGATCTGTGAGAGCATTAGATCATTTTTTAATCTCTCAGACTCATCCTGTATCACTGCTGTCTTTTGTAGTTTCTCCCTCTTCTTGCTGCCTTAGCTGCCTGCCCATGCACTTTTCTATGTTGGATTATCTGAACTGTAGAAGGGAAGGCAAGAGGAAAACCCCTCCAGACTTGTGCTGGAGGTGCTTGTAGGCTGGGCCTTGGGGTTAGGTGAGGAGGGAGAAATGGGTTTGTTCTTTGCTCTCCCATGTCAAACGCTGGTGAACATCTACAAGAAAGATGAAGAGAGACTTTTGACACAAGCAGAAGGTGATGGGACAAGAGGGAAAAGCTTTAAACTGAAAGATGGCATGTTTAGATTAGATATTAGGAAGAAATTCTTTACTATAAGGGTGGAAAGGCACTGGCACAGATTACTCAGAGAAACTGCCCCATCCCTGGGAGTTCTCAAGGCCGAGTTGGATGGGGCTTTGAGCAACCTGGTCCTATGGAAGGTGTCCCTTCCCGTGACAGGAGGGTTGAAACAAGATGTTCTCTAAGGTCCCTTCTGCCCAAACCATTTTGTTATTTCTCTGGCTCTATAAGAACCTGCTATTTACTGAACACAAGGAGAGTGGGCCTCTTAGTGCCCTGCCTGTGCAGTGCCCTGCCTGTATGGCTCCTGGGACTGTGGCAGTCACACTGTTGTGAAGTGCAGCAGGTAATAAGCAGGTAAATGACACAGATAATGTGGCAGAGAGATATGATCCCCTCCCAGACCACAGTAGGGACCAGTTGGACCTAAGGTTTCACCTTCAGCCAAAGGTCAACAAAAGTCAGTGTGCTGTATGGGACTTATTTGACCAATGCCAGTGGCTCTCCATGGCCCCACTGAAGTCATCCACTCCTTTTCATTGGAGAGATCCTTGTGTACATAAGTAGTTGCATACTTTGGCTTGTTCCCCTGGCACCATTAAAAGGGCTCAGGACCTCATGAGGTCTCCTGGATTTTGGAGAGGAATGACTGTTGCTGCTTTTCTGTTCCAGTCTGCTCCTGCTTTCCAGTCTCTTCCTGGATGTGTGTGTGTGTGTGTGTGTGTGTCTGTTGCAAGACCTTGCCGTGTTCATTCTTGAAGGGAAGTTCAGTGTATCTAAAAGAAAGCAAAGATATTCAATCCAGTGTGAGAAGATAGACTGCTCTCACTGGAGTGCAGTGCTTGACTTCAGACCCTGTGCGGTTTTCCTGTGAGCACACAGTGCCATCTGCAGTGAGGTCTTTGTTTGGCCCAAATCCTGTACAGACCTTTGGCCATTTGACTGAAATCAGTTGCTCTCTTCAGATAACTTTAAGAGGGGTCAGGTGGAATCACAAGTGTTGTCCCAGGAGCCTACATGGAGAGTGACGTGTTCGTTTTACATTGTGATGGTTTGTTTCCCAGAAGAAGGACCTCGTGCTCAGGTACTTGTGCTGACAAGGAACCAGTCCGTTTGATCCTTGTCAACACATGAAATCTTCAGTCAAACCAAGGATGCTTTAAATAGTCACTGCCTTTCCCGAGAGGTGACTTCCTTTGTGATTTTGTCTCTCTGTAGGTATCTGAATTCCCTCATGAGAAGTGTCCTCCCTGCCTCTCATGTGCAGCCCTACCTGTTCATGGGTGGTACCAGCTTCACTGATGCCCTGAAGAGTATTCCTCACCATGGATAGTCCACCCAAACTGACTGGTGAGACGCTGATTGTCCATCACATTCCCCTGGTGCACTGCCAGGTCCCCGATAGACAGTGCTGCTCCGTGAGCAAAAGGACCAACCCTTTCTGCCAGCCAGAGCTCAGCATTACACGGACCTCTGCCCTTCCAGACAGAGACCTCTCACAGACTGACTCCTTGGTGTACAGCAGCTTTCTTCAGACCTCTGAAACCTCAGCAGAGGCCTCAGACAACAAAGAAAGAAAAGCAAGGGATCTGATTGTCCCTAGTGTCAGTAAGCGACACAACCCTTTCCTGCTGAGTGAGGGTGAAGACCTCAGTATTTTTGGGGATGACTTGGGTCAAAAATCTTTCCACCT
This sequence comes from Irena cyanogastra, assembly GCA_013397155.1. Lineage (NCBI taxonomy): Eukaryota > Metazoa > Chordata > Aves > Passeriformes > Irenidae > Irena > Irena cyanogastra. The sequence continues at coordinate 35,356 of VWZV01012748.1, read as the reverse complement.
TCACAACTCACTCGTCGATGGCAAGCCTCCCTTCAATCTGCAGGATCTGGCCTTGCCCCCTTTCCACCTCCACGACTCCAACCACATTGTGAAATCCTGGAACATGGCCAGCCGGTCTGGTGTGGTGGACGGGCAAGAGGACAAACTCAGCAGTGACGACATCCAGAAGAGGAACAATGCAAACAGGTGCCATCAGGCCTCGGAGCGCATGGAGCTGGATGAATGCAGCTGCCATCGTGGCAGCTCCTCCAACTTCTCCTTCGACAGTGGTGACCAGGAGTGGAACCAGAACATGGGTGAACCACTCCTGAGGAATCAGGATGCCCTGCACAGGACATGCAGTTGTTCCAGCTCAGAGATCCAGCACTGTCGCTGCTACAGTTCATCAAGTCAGTCTGAAGTGATTGACCAACAGATGGGCTACATCAGTGACTCTTCTTGCAACAGTTCTGATGGGGTCCTTGTGAACTTCAGTGCTCTCTACAACAAAATGAATGGTCAGTCTCAATCCAACCTGAATTCAGCCAACCTGTCCTGCGATTCTTCCTTCTGCAGCCACTCAGACACAGGAGCTTTTTACCTGGATTTACACTCATCACCCACTGAATCCAAGATGTCTTGTGAGTCGCATAACCCTGAAAGTTCGAGGAAGGTGTGTGGGTGTCAACACTCCTCCTCACCTGTCCTTGATGCTAACTGCAACTCCTATCACCTCCACTGTGAGCCTTGCACATCAGAGAGCTCAGACCTCACTGCCTGCTTCCAGAGCCAAGCACGGCTTGTTGTGGCTACTCAGAATTACTATAAGTTAGTCACGTGTGACTTGTCTTCCCAGTCATCTCCCAGCCCTGCGGGATCTTCCATAACTAGCTGCTCAGAAGACCAGACCAAGGGTAGCCCAGCCCAGCCTACAGAATACTATCTGTTCAGAAGGCCTGACTTGAGACAAGAAGGCAATGTAGAGTGCAGTGAAGAGGAGCCAAAAGGAGAATCCAGCCAGAATATGATTGAGGGTCAGGTCTATGTCAATGTGTCACCACCGAACCTCAACACGAGCCGGCAGCGCTCCAGGAGCTATGATCAGAACCTGGACAGGAGTCCTGGCAGCAGGCTGGGCTCCTTGGAGCGCATGGTGAGCTGTCCAGTCAAGCTGAGTGAAAGTCCAGCAATACCCATTCAGAGCTCTCCCCCCAAGAGGGTGACATCGTTCGCTGAACTGGCTAAAGGACGGAAAAAGAACGGCACCTCCCCGCCGCACCGCTCCAGCGGCGATTCTTCCCTGGAGTTCTCTCCTATCCCTGAGACTCAGCGGGATTGCCCATCCTTCCTTGAAGAAAGAGCTCGGCGCAGCCAGAGTCTTCCACCCATGCCCTTCATCCATGGCCTGAACCGCAGCTGTGAGGGCTTCTGTTTGAATCATGCTTTTGGAGACAGCCAGGCTTTGTGTTCCACCAAAGACTCCCTCTCCAGTGAGAAGGTCCCCAGTGGGCATGGGGCAGGTGAGCAAGCCTCTCTCTCCCTGCTGACGGAGGCAGATGCCAGCTTCTCGGGTGGCTCTGCCAGTGGCCACGGACAAAAAGATGTTAGAGCCCGAGCAGACGGTAAGGAGCCGAACTAGACAAAAGGGAGAAGTAAAAAGGAAGGCAGCTCGTTGAGATATGAAGGGAGCAGCAGGGAAACCTGCATGGTGATAAGAGACCAGTGTCAGAGCAGTTTGGTTCCTAGTCTGCCAGTCCCTGGGACAAAGCCTTGCTGTGCTTTGTCACATAAGCCTTTCAGTCTCACATCAGTGCAAGTGTCTTGTCCTTGTATTTCTAAAGCCTCCTGAGGTTTTGTTCGTACCTCTCATGTCATGTTAGCAAGGACATGACATTAATACTGGGAGAGTCTGTGCAGCTTGAAGGGTTGTATCCCTTCCAGGGTATTTACTGTGCTTGTCCATGAGAATCACCTGCCCTTAGCCCCTAAGACAGAGATGTGAAGATGCTCAGCAGAGTCATAGTTACAGCTTTTCCTTTTTGGAGTTACGTGGGCCAGAGGTGGAAAGGGAAGAGGCACAGCCAGCAGTCTTCCTTTCCATGCAGGTCCAGGAAGCTCACACACTTTATGCTGGGACTTAACAGTGTGAGTCCCACAGAGTCTGATCTGTCTGTCTCTGCTGGAAGATCCTGGTCTTGTCCTCCACAGTGCTGTAGATTGCAGCAAAGGTTCCCGGGGAAGCCACTGTTACCTCTGTAGGGAAGCCTGTAATATGTGAGTTGTATTCCACCTTGATATTGCTGTTACTTGTTCTTATGAGGAAGCTGTGTGACATTCCCTTTGGAAGTATGGCCATTTCTCCAGCACTGTGGGAGATCTCTGTCTCTGCCCTAAGCAAGTATTATACCTGTTTCACAGGTAAAAGCCCTTCTAAAATGCCTCTAACTAGACCACTGCAGTAAATAGCCCCTACTATGTAAAAAAATTGTTATGCTGTAACAGACTGTCTCCACTTAATGTTCTGAAAATTTCTGGCAGGAGGTAAGGACATGTGGTTTATTGCCATGGCAGAGGTGGGGGAGATTTTGGCCTTCGGAGCAAAAGTTTTTTAGGTACTGTTCTGGGGGTTTTTTTTTTGAGCCTTGAATGTGTGTTTGGTGTGGGATGGCAGGGAAAGCAGGTCTCTGCTGGGAGAGGGCAGCATGGCTGCAGCCCTCAGCTTCAGAGGGGGAGCTTGGAAGGAACAGAACCTGCTCAGGGAGGAGGGGGCAGAAGGAGCTTTCAGGGTAATATATCCCAGCAGTTGCTGCCCACCACCCCGATGGGGTTCCTCCTTCTGCACTGTGACAGCAAGGCAGGCATCAGGGCTGTGCAGGAAGCTCCTCCTGCAGCTGCAGATGGAGGCATATCTGTTGTGCTCCAGCCCAGAGCAGTGTGCAAGCCTAGAGGCTCTGAAAGGGGCTAGAGGGAAAGTAAGCCATGCTAAAAGCTGGCTACAGGGAGAAAGGTCTGGAATACCCCATAGGCAGCAGGTAACACCAGGGCTGATCAGGGATCTCAGTCAGCTCCACATATGCACAGCACATAGTGCTGTGTGTGTTTTGCACTGAATGCACAGTGTGTCACACTTCAGATGTGTCCCTCAGGATATCTGTGGCTCCATCAGGAGCTGGAGGCCTGTAGATCAGCCCACCACACTCCCTCAGGACATCCTAGTACATAATTTGCTGGAGCAGACTGGCACTTTCCAAGGTTGGAGGCGGCATGTTGGGAATGTCCTGTTTAGGTCAGGTAGAGGCATGAAGTATGAAGGAAGCTCTGTGTTCCAAAGTGGGGGCAGCTACAGAAAAAGGGGAATAGAAGGAGAAAGGGAACCAGGCAGCCTTGCAACAGCACCAATATATTGCAATGTGGGATGCAGAGCTGCCGTGCTATTGCATGTAACGCTTGTGCTGGGCTGTGTGAGTCCACAGTGCATGTGGGAGGGGACAATCCTTTGGGATGAGAAATCTGACTCTACTACAAAGTGTTGGGCCTTGAGTTTGTGGTACTGCTTGGGCAGAGGCAGCTCAAGGGCAGGGACCTGATGCCATGGCTTTGTGCTGTCCAGGGGGCAAGAGATTGGGAAAGGATGTGAAGCTGGTGACCCTGCCAGGAGAGACAAGGACCTGGTGCAGTGCTGTGCTCTTCCAGACAGCTGGAAACTCTGCACTTGGGGCCACATATCTTTTATCTTGGCAGCTCTTGATGTGTGTAATCAATTCACACTTGAACCACTCTGTAACTGGACTCTAGCTCATCCCCTTCCTCCTGCAACAGAGAGCACATTCCCTTTTGCCTGTATTCCGCTTGGCTGAGGATGATTGTTGCTCCCATTCTCACACCTTCTTCCCCTTTCTCTCCCTGAAGGTGGTGGCACAGACAGCAAGCCTGTGGTACGCTACAGCAAGGACCAGCGTCCCACAACTCTGCCCATCCAGCCCTTTGTTTTTCAGCACCATTTCAGCAAGCCACCCAAGGCACGTGCTCTGCACAGCCATTTTGCCTCCAGCCTTTCCCAGCTCTACAGCTTGTCCAGCAACCGGCCTGCCAGCCAGCAGATTTCCAGTTCCCAGTCCTCAACCTTGGCCACCTCGGCAGAGCAGGCGGCGGTGGCGGGGAGCCAAGCCCATGGCACGCTCATGACCCAGCGCTCAGCAGACGGAGCTGCCTCGCGCGCTGATGGGGGCATCAAGAAGCCTGGCCCTGAAACAACCCGTCCATCCCCGCTGGGCAGTTACTCCCCCGTGCGATGCAACGTGCCTTTCTTCCAAAGCGTGGACTCCTCTTCCTCGCCCACGGCAGAGAGAGCTGAAGACAGCCAGCCCCCCAGAAGCAGGTCCTGCCCCATCTCTGCTAACCTGCTTCCCACGAGGTCGTCTCCTGCTGTCAGTGCCATGCAGCCCTCCAAAGCCACCAAAGCTGACATCCTGAGGCAAAAGGAGAACCCCAAGCTGATTCCCAAGAAGGAGGCCCCACTGGAGCCAAGCCCACCACTCTCCGAATACCGACTCCACAGTGGGTCCCTCCCGCCCCTCTCAGTGGGTGGCATGTCCATGAGTAGAGTAGGAGGCCATGCAGATTCACACTGGAGAAGTGGCAGTGAGACCAGCAGTTCTGGTCCCCTGAGCAGCATGGGAATACGGCCTGTCAACGGTAGGTACCTATCTTCCAGGACCCTCTAGTCTGGAGCATCTACAACTCCCTGTAGTCTGGAGCATCTACAGCTCCCTGTAGCTATGTCTGCTCCCTATAGTACCACCATTTCCTATAGCCACAGACCAGGATAAAATTGCATCAGAATGCTGCAGGAAGACCTGCAATAAGAGCATGTCCCTCCGTTCCCAACTTGTACACTGTGTCTCCAGAGAGAGCAGTGTGGGCTGCTGATCTTACAGCACCCCATGCCAGGTGCTTGCAGCCCAAACCTGCTGCCTGCCACAAGGGCACCCAAACTCCTGCCCTGCTTTGCCAGGCAGTGGCATCCACCTGTCTCCATGTGCGTGTGCTAATGTCCTGATATGCTGCTGGACCTCTGAGTAATGTGCTGTCTCTCTTTCTCTGTCCTGCATCTTTCTCTTGCTCTCCCTTCCCGTTTCCCTTCCGCGTCCTCCCGTGTGCTCTCGTCATCCTGTCTGGTGCTCACTGCCCGCGGCATCCCAGCGAACCACCTCTCCCCCCAAGCGCTGAAGTGGCGGGAGTACAGGCGGAGGAACCCCCTGGGTGTGGATCGTGTTTCAGGGCTGCCCAGCTTAGCAGGCAGCCTGGACAGGAGGCAGCAAGAGCCTCGGCTGAACCGGGGCAACCCCATCTTTGAGCTCCCTGGCGCTCTCAGCACCAGCCATTTCCACTGCAAGCTGAACGGTGCGCACCACCTTTCTGCCGGGGGATCTTGGGAGGTGACCTTGGGACTCAGACCCCATTTCCTCAAGGCTCAGGTTAAACTCGGATTCATCACTGCTCTGCCTGCTCAGAGTAGGAGGGGTGATACATCTGTTCACAGTGGGGCTGAAGGGTTCAGGACAAAGGTGAAAATTGCTTCACTGGTTCAAAGCTTTGTGGAGCCTTCTTTCTCCATGAGGTGAGAGCAGTCAGGTCCAGTTGAAGGGCAAAGTGAATGGCCCAAGAGCCCGCTTAGACCTCAGTAAGTGCCCCTGGACTGTGGTTAGCTTGTAGTTTGTCTCACACAGGAGTTGGGGCCCTTGGAGATCTCAGGTCTGTGCCCCGTGGTGCCTGACCATCTGCCCCAGCCCTGACAAGGTGCTGGGTGCTGAGCTGTAGGTTTCATGAGGCAGCTGACAACACTAAAGACTTTTCACAGGACTCTACTCCGGGTTTTGCCCTTAAGGTCTTCTCTGACCTCCAAAACCTGTGCAGGAAGTGCTGACAGGGGCAGGCTGGTTTTGACTGAACCTCTGAGACTCCTGTGGGGAGAACAGTATGGTCTGTCTGTGGGAGGAAGGGCATTCTACAGGCTAGCGTCAAGCCATGGAGGGAATTCCTCAAAGCCTTATACCTCACTCTGTCAACCCAAACCGTTTCTCCATCTTTCTTCAAGGGAAAGTACATGGTACAGAGTCAAACAGATCAAAGTCAAGCACGTGGGAGAACTCCTATGTATGTCACCCCTTGAAAACAGAGGCCATCCCAGAGAACAGGCAGCAAACATGCAGGTTGTTGTCTGTGGATGCCTGTGTGTGACAATGATTTTCTCTGTGCTGACTTCTGACCCTGCTTGCAGCAGCGTGGGGTGTCTGGTGCAGCAAGGTTGCCCTTAGCCCCAGCCCATGAGAGTGAACCTCCCACAGCATCTTCCAGAGCCCATGGGCCCCCAGTCAAGCTGGAGGTGGATATTGGGTAGGCCATGGGGATCAGTTGTGCAGGCACACATTGCAAACCACTGCTGGGGTCACAACAAGCCTGTAGCCTTGCTGTCCTAGCAGAGGACAGGCTGGCATGAGGAGTGCTGCTTTGGTGTGTGGAATTGGGGCTGATCCTTGTCCCCTCTGCCTTATCCCTGCAGGACAGTCTATGAGGCAACTCCAGCTTACCTACAATGATTTCTTCCCTGACTACTTCTCGCTAGCAGAGAAACCCCCTGCTGAGTTCTGCCTCTCCCCAGATGGCAACACAGAGTCCATCTCCATCGACTTGCTGCAGAAGAAGGGTGAGTCCATACATCTGTAATGGACCATGCAATGTGCCATGGAGTGTGCTTGAGCTGCCTCTGCTAGGAAATATGACTAGAAAGGATCTTGGTGCACAGGAATGGGCAGAGAGAGCAGACAGGCACAGGAGTGTGACCCTAAGGCAGAGCATGCTGCCAGCCCAGGCTCTGTATGCAAAGGTACACCTGTGTGTATCTGTGTGATGTTGCAGATGTGCTAACCTGAGATTTTGTAATTTAGGTAAAAAGTCTATTCATTCCTACATAAGTGGTATAAAATTGTTTCAATTATATAAAAAGGTGGGAGAAAAGACTCCAGAGAGGACAAGATATGGCTGTGGTGGGATCCATGCTAGAGGCTGGGCTGGCAGGATTTGACAGTTGATTTGTTACCATTTCAGAGGCAAGGGATGTGCAGAAAGGTTCCATGCCTTTACCAGCTATGTGCTCATGATTACCAGGTGGCAGCTTTCCCTTCTGTTTCAGTTGTTGTCACATTATCCTGGTGCAGATGACATATTACACACCACTGGCTTGTTACTGAAAGTCATGACTGAACCTGCCAAATGCAAGGCTTCTGTCCTGCCACCCTGTGGCGTCAAGGCAGCAAAAGACACTTGCCTCAGATCCCATTTCTGCTTCCTCAGGGCATGGGGTGTGGAGGTGATGGTCCCTCTCCCTTGGGAATATTGACAGGTTGTCCTACTGGCAGGCTGATAGATGAGTGCTAGAACCAACAGGGAGAGTTTTGGTGAGGATTTAGGAGAGTCTCTGCATGTTTTTTTGGCAGAGAGGGCTTGTGTGTAGACATGGGCTTGCAGTGCCCCTGGCTGATTACTTGCAGGTGTGTTTTGTGAGAGTCCGTCCCAGCAGCCCTTCTGGCAGCTCTTTGACCTGTTGTTTTCCTCTAGGTCTGGTGAAGGCTATCAACACTGCTGTTGACCTGATTGTGGCTCACTTTGGAACCAGCAGGGATCCAGGGGTGAAGGTATGTCTTGCATCCAACTCCATTCTGAGTGGCACAGAGAGTACAGAGCAAGATTGCCTCCCCATTCTCTTTCAGTCAAAAACTACAGGTTATCTAACAAAGGCAGGAATACCAAGAACAAATCAAACACAGGTGATGGCACACCATGCAGCAGATAGTAAATCTGTGACAATTCCTGCTGCATGATGCAGTAAGTACATGTATTCAAAAGAAGATCAGAAAAACACAGGGAAGGGAAATTCACTCAGGTTTACTAAACACATAGGAATAATGTCCAGCTTAGTCTCTGAGTTGGAAATAGTTGTAGGCTGTGAAAGTATAGAGGACAAGTGTTATGTATGTTTGTTCTGGTTTCACTCTTTCTTATGTACTTACTATGGCTCTTTATAAGAAGAAACATCAGACCAGCTGCCCTTCTGCTGGGGACACCAGCTCTTTTTTCTCACACAGTGGAGAGATGTGTCTCCCTCCTCCACATGTCCCATGACTCTGGTGCCAGAGCACATTGCAGTGTTCCCCCTCAGCATCTCACGTTTTAATGTGAGATATCATATCATTTTAATAATGATAAAAAAGTGCATCAGACTTCATCCATCTGGGGCAGGTGGTCACCCCCACGGCAGCCCTCACCATGAAGGCTTTAGAGTATTTAAAGTACATCTAAGGGGCTGGCTGTCTTAGGCCTGTGCTCCCCTCGTTTCCCATTTCTGGAATAACACAGAAATGCATCTAGGCTGCCCTGGGGCTGGCTGTCTTTGGCCTGTGCTCCCTCATCCCCCATTTCTGGAATAACACAGAAGCAGAGCAATTCTGCTTCTGTTTGTACCAGGCATTGTTTGCAGTCCTGTGACACCCAGCATGTTTGTGGTGCCTCCTTTCAATGCTGAATGCTTGGCTTCTGGGCAGCAATGTAACACTATTTGGATGTGACACCTCCCCTGGCATGCTGTCCCCAAGGAGGAACCTGACTGGGACAGATTCCAAAACCATTCAATCTTATCTCAGAGCCCAGTGTAATTGTGCCCTAATTACGGCTGTTGCTGATGCAGAGATTGCTCTGCAACATAACTGGAGCTGTTGAGATTCCCATGGCTTTTTAGGACTTCACTGTGAATTTCCAATTCTTGCAGTGTAAGTATGGGGAATAATTGCAACATTCTCCCATTACTTTGCTTATCAGACAATGCTGTGGTTTTAACCTCAGGTTTCTTTATGCATCAGTGTGCCAGGGGCTGAGCATTCACCTGTCAAAAGGCAGCATCCATCCCTGCTGCTGCCATGCTCAGTGGATCTGACGGGATTATTCCTGAGCCAAGTTCAGTTTCAGTTCAGGGCTTTTGTGAACCTGTGCCAACTGGTCAGTATAATTCCAGCTCAGCTGATAAAATCTGTGCCCTGAACACCATTGCCTGACCCACTCGGATAGACCCCTTGGCAGCTCAAAGACTTTAAGCAGTAGAATCTGTCCCTGCTCTGCTGGTGCTGGGCTCTTACATGCTTCCTCTTCACCTCAGTCTGAGCTCTGGCCATCCATTTTGCCCTTATCTGTTTATTTATAGTAATCCATAGGAGTTGGAGCTTGACATGTCACTGAGTTAAACGTTCCATAACCCCTCAGTGCTGGTAGTTCTATGTGACTTGGTGCTTCCTGCTCCAAAACTAGGTAGAAAAAAGTCTACAGTAGCAGGAATATCCTCAGCTCTTTTCTTCCTTCAGCAGGACAGCTTTGTTATCCCTTTTGGGAGAACCAGGCATCCTTTCTAATTGGGATATCCTCTTCCAAATTTAGGATATTCTTTTGTCAAGTTATTGCCTCTTCCCAGCCTGGGGAAGAGCTTGCAGAGAGCAATCCAGAACTGGTGTATGACACATCAGGAGTAAAATCAAAGACCCTGCATGTTCAAGGAGTTGCTGAGCCTGGATGTTGCTTGCTGGGTGTCTGTAGTAGGCAAGGGGGACTGACCTGTTTCCATGCATCTGTACCTCGAAAATGGTTAGCAACACTCTCCCTGTTGCCTGTTGTCCATTAGGCCAAACTTGGGAACAGCTCTGTGAGCCCCAATGTGGGGCATCTCATCCTGAAATACCTGTGCCCAGCTGTCCGGGACATTCTGAGTGATGGGCTCAAGGCTTATGTCCTGGACATGATCATCGGCCAGAGGAGGAATATCCCCTGGAGCGTGGTGGAGGCATCCACCCAGCTAGGTATGGATGTTGTGCAGCAGTGCCTGTGGTAGTTGTGGTTGGGAGGTGCTGGGGAAGGTTGGCTCTGAGGATGAGAGTGCAAAACACACATTTTCCTTCATGGAAAAGGGTGCACATGTACCATCCCTTGCAAGAAGGGAGAGACACTTTGCTATTTGTCCCAAGTATTTATTGTCATCTCCCCTGAAATTTGCAGATTCTCCCATAACAGGTCAAACCAATTAAAAAAGGAAGAAAAAACCCCCCAAAAATTAATTCCATATTGGTTTCTGCATCATACTGGGAAGCCTCATAGCCTGATTATGGCAAATCTTCAGCTCTGTGGTTATCTCTATGATTGCAGACACCTCAAATTATAGGCACACACCTCAATATTCTCTTTACATGTTGATTTTGAGCCAGTGGCTGTGATTGTCACTGAAGTGTGGGAGGCAGGTCCTTGTGGTAATGAAACTCTCCCAGAGTTTTGGAGTGGTGGTCTGGGGTGGATAACAGCCCACCTCCCATGTGTGAAGGCTAAGTGTTGGTATGGAGTGAGCTCACACTGGCGTGGTGGAGAGACAGTGCACACACACATATGGACACCCAGACAACGTCGGTCTTCCCTTGATGCTCCATCCTGTGGTGCAGTTTTGGCTTTGCTCACCACAGCTAATCTCAACGATTTTCTTCTCTCTGTAGGCCCCTCTACAAAGCTGCTGCACAGCCTCTACAGCAAGATCAGCCAGTACACAGAGCTCACCAACCACACCATGCGGTTCAACGCGTTCATCTTCGGTCTCCTCAAGTAAGCAGGACCCCTGGGGTGGCTGCACTTCCCTGTCCAGGGCTGGCAGCAGCTGTTGGTCCTTGACTGCAGGCAGGCACCGTTGACCATTAAAAAAAAAAAAAAAAGAATCTGGGAAGCCACTTCCAAGAAGCAGGCAAGGGAAGGAAGAAGCTGTAAGCCTCAGAGAACTCCTTCCAGGTCAGGAGTGAGAATGAGTGGCTGTAGCCAACTGAAGAACAGGGTGTTTTAGCCCCAAAACATTATGTGAGAAAACTCTGTCTGTCCAACTTCATATGAGGTTAGACATAATATATGTATGAATTACTCTTGGAAGTTCCTCTTTAAACCACTGTTTCCTGAGCTGCAGTGGATCCCAAGGCATGAGGCTCTGAAGGAGAAATTGCTCTGGTCCAGGACTCCAGACTGGCCCTTCTAGTTTGGATAAGGAGTGTGCACACTGCTGTGTTTAACAGAGGAAGGCAGCAATATGTTTTTGTGGGTGAAGGGATAAGCACTGCTAGGATGGTGTTTCCCTGCTCCTCTCTGGTGGTCAACAAGAGCTCTGGCAGTGGAAACAGAGTTCCCAAGATCTCCAGATGTTGTAGAACTCCTCCAGGCAGGAACAAGCTCTGCCCTGATCTTCCTACACAGGGTGACCCAGCTCTCTCCCACTGGCACAGGATACTGGCATATTTTGGGCTGAACCACCAGCACTGGTCTTAGTTTTGTAGATTATTTGCCTCTCTCACAGCAGCCTCTTCTCAGCAAAACAAAGCTCTATCAATGACATAGGAGTAGAACTGTGAGAAATCTTGCTGCAAACATGGTTGTTCGGGGTTACAGTTGCACAGGTGTAGATGTTCGGTGACAGGCTGGGTGTCTGTGATCAGGGCATGCTGATGGGACTGAGCCACTGTCCTTTCCCTGAGGTTCACAAGCTCATGTTTTGTAAATGCCCCTTTCCAGCCACACTTCTTGTGGCAGAACAGTGAGGATGAATGGGGTTAATAGATTTTCACTGTTTCTTTCTTACCCTCTAATTTTCCATTCCTGCAGTATCCGGTCCTTGGAGTTCTGGTTCAACCACCTTTACAACCATGAAGGTAAGAGCCTGAAAGCTGTGGGCTGCAATGGGAGCCAAACTCTGCACACAAATAGAGCATGGGATGGAAATGTGTTTCTCTTGTTGCTTTCTCAGCTTGGGCTGCTCTTCTCTGCCTTGAGGTGAAAGACTAAGCTATACACAGTCTTAATGCAGCAGGGAAATCCCAGGTGGATGTCCAAGCATCATGCAGCTCCTTCCACCTGAACCTGGACTTCCATTCTCCTTCCCACCTGCAGCTAGTACCCAAGGCTTTCAGTGCAGATCCCTCAATCTATCTGCAGGAGATCAGATCTGTGCCTCTCCAAATTTCTGTGTTCCCTGCCCAGTGCCTGAGAGTTTTGTATGCCCGGAGATGTGCACACTTAACTGAAACTTTTCAGGCATGGAAAATAGGAAGAAATGGAAAGGAAAACCTGACATATAAAAAAAGCAGATTTTACTGGATGTATCTGTTTTATAGCAGAATAGAATAGAATAGAATAGAATAGAATAGAATAGAATAGGGTCTGTGCTTATCTTGGCTTTCTGAAGCAAGAATAGAATAGAATAGAATAGAATAGAATAGAATAGAATAGAATAGAATAGAATAGAATAGAATAGAATAGAATAGGGTCTGTGCTTATCTTGGCTTTCTATTTTAAGCCATCATTAAGAGCTGGAAGTGTGAGCAAAAGCTGGGGCTGTCAGGGTGATGAGAGCTAAGTGGAGGGGTTGGAAGTAAGGTTAAAGTCCCGTCTGTGGTGAAGATCTGTTATCTTGGTGGGTTTGGGCCACAAATCCCATTTCCAGCTCCCTCCCTGGTAGTGAGGCCTGACAATGAAGCAGGACAGAGGGGTAGTGCAGATGCACTTGATTTGAGTAAAATCAAGTGAACAATTAGTGCTACAGATAGAAATGCTAATTCGTTCTCTGCTAAGACCCACAGTTCAGCCCTGACAGATCCCTGGAAAGACTGTATTCAGCTGTCCCTGACACCTGTATGTGCAGGGAACTGGTACTGGCCATATCTGCAGCTCCTTGGTCATCTCTAGAAGTTGAAGAATAGGATTTTCACATGAGCCAACCCTTTATTCCCGTCCTATGTCCATGGCATTTGGTGGCAGAGGTCATCTGGGCTGATTGTCTGCCATGCAAATCCTGGCTGCAGGTACAACTGGAAAGCTCTGTCTGGGCCAGTTTGCTGAGAGGTCACGGAGCATCTGGTGCTCCCTAACCTAGGCCTGAGCCTCACACTGTGACCAAAAACTGGTGTGCATCTCCTTTCCTCATAGCTTCAGCAGCTTCCTGGTGGCTTGGCAATGGTGGCAAGAGACCATTAATCAATGTCTTTTCCCTCTAATTAATGTCTTTTTTCCTACAGACATCATCCTGGCACACTACCAACCAGTGGGCTTCTTGTGCCTGTCTCACAGTGTGTGCCAACCTCTTTTTGAGGAGCTCCTGCTCCTACTCCAGCCTCTCTCCCTGCTGCCCTTCAACCTAGACCTCCTCTTTGAGCACCACCTGATGCAGATGGGCAAAGAGCAGCAGCAGCAAAAGGAGCTGCTGCGTGTGAAGCAGGACCTGCTGCTTTCCGTGCACTCCACCCTGCAGCTGATGCGGACCCGGGGCAGCAGCGAGGATCCCGATGGCTGCAGCACCGCCCCTGAAACATGCCAAGGGGGTGCCAGAGATGGAGACATCTCACCAGGGCACAGCCCACAGCAAGCTGTGAGTGAGAAGAGGGTCAAGGGAGTGGGGGCCTCCTGCGGAGAAGGTGACAGGGAGGAAGAGCAGAGCAAGATGCGAGAGAGCACGTGGGAAGGGAAGAAGGACAAGCAGGCAGGCTGGTGGTACCAGCTCATGCAGACCTCTCAGATTTACATCGAGAGCTCAGCCGAAGGCTCAAAGTTCATCCGCTCTGAGAAGAAGAAGGCGGCTTTGAATCCTGCACCCAGGTCAGTGGAGACCCACAAGGCACCACCTCCCCGAGAAGGGGTGGTGGAGGGTGCGGAGGCTTGTCCCATTGCTGAGGGCACCTTGGAGGAGAGGCCCAAGGCAGCCAGCAAGCCAAGTCCTGAAGAAGCCATGGAAGAGCCCTTGGGAAAGCCTCAGCAGGTAGTGGTTGGTGAAGAGGTGAAGGAACGGAGCTGGCCCTTCTGGATGGGCAGCCCCCCAGACTCTGTGCTTACAGAGCTAAAGCGCAGCAAGGAGAAGGAGGCTCAGCAAAGAGTGGGAGCAGCAGCAGCCCTGCAAGAGGACAGCAGCACCAGTGCATCAGAGAGCAGCCAACCCATCAAGTGGGGACACTTGTTTGGGTCCAGGAAGGTACAAAAGGAGCCCAGACAACCAAACAGGTAAGGACAGGGGTGGTTTGGCAGCTGAGAAGGGCTGGTTAACCTGGAGTATGGCAGTACAGGTGGAAGTCAGGCCAAGAACTGACCTCTGGACTATACCATGGTGGTACATCAAGGGTCTGTAACCCTGCTCAGTCCTGCCAGCCTGCCTTAATTCCTCTCAAACACTTGCTCAGTCCATCTCATAGGCTTTGCTCTTCTGCCTGAGCTCTTACCACTGCCTTGGCATCTAAACCCTGCTACATAGCCCCATCATCACCTCATCCCTCCCCAAACCCCATGTTGAGAACAGAACATGGAGCCATCCCTGTTACTTACAACCAGTATGGGGGAGGGGTGATGTTGCCCCCAGCAGCTGAGACCTCTCTGCACTGCCTCTCCCTCTATACGCCCTTACTGCTCCTGAAAATGGCCACTGGAAATGTCCTTCCCAGTCCAGGCTGTGGTGTTACATCTGAGCCCTCCCTGCCTGGAGACCTGAGGCAGTGCCTAGCAGTGCACTTCGTGCATGAAGCCAAACCGCTAAGGCATGAACTTGCCAAGGGAGTGGTTGCTCTCTTTCCCTGGATGCACTTTCCTGCCACTGACTGCTTCTGTCTCCTCCTTCCAGGTTGCCATCTGGCTGGCTGAGCTTGGACAAGTCTGTGTTCCAGCTGGTGGCCCAGACAGTTGGGGCTAGCATGTGGCGTGAAGCAGCCTCAGAGCCAGACCCTCCCCATCCAGAACCACCTGAGGCACCTGCTGTGGCACAACCAGCCCGAGGGATGTCTCCTCACCCCACCTGGTGAGTGATACCAAGTGGACAATCCTGCAGGTGCTGGAATGTGTTAGGTTGAGGGTGGCAGGCTCTACCTGTTGCAGTTTGCCTGGCCCCCTTTACAGTCTTGGAGCAGAGAATGGTTTGGGGCAGTGATGCAGCTTGTGCATCCATCCGCCACAGCTCTGCAATCTGCATGTGATGGGGAGCTGGGGGTGCTGCTGGGAGCCTGGCTGGGGAGGGAAGCAGGGGGTGTTTTCCTCTCTCTCCTGGGCCTGCGGTCGTCCCTGGATAGGGTGGATGTCGTGACGTGAGTTAACTCTACTTTCCTTCTGTCTGCAGTGAGGTGAAAGCTCTTTGCCATCACATTGCCACTGAGGCAGGACAACTGAGCTTCAACAAAGGGGATATTCTGCAGGTCATCTCCAAGGTGGATGGTGACTGGCTGCAGTGCAGCCTTGGCTCCGAGAAGGGACTGGTGCCCATCATGTACGTCACCCACCCTGAGGACGAGGACTATTGACACGTTTAGGAGGCCAAGCACAGTTCCCTGGGCTGCTGAGGCTCCTCTGGGGTAGCCTACCCTGCCAGAGGAACAAACACAGCTTCTTGCTAGTTTCTTACCTTTCCTGCCATTACAGAATACAGTAACCGTAGGTGGTTCCTTCTTGCTCCTCCTTGTGCAGCTGCCAAAGGCCGACTTAGCCCCCCGGGGTCTTCTGCGAGCTGCATCTCCTATTGCCAGGCATCACCATGCATGCAGCCACACCAGGGACCGCCTGACGCCCCCCTCCGGCCCACACTGTCTGCAGCACCCACAGGCCATGGACTTGTACATTACAGGAACCCAGGCAGTTCCTGCCAGGGCAGCGCTGCCCCGCTGCCCAGCTGTTGGATGCTGGAGGGTGCAGGATGCTGGCCGTCCCTTCCCTGGGGGTGGCAGTGCAGTCTGCAGCCTCCAGCATCCCCGGCATCCTCAGCCGCAGGGGTGGGAGCACCCTGCGTTGGCAGGGTCCCTGTGAGGCTGGGCTGATGGTTGTGTTATGGGGCACTGCAAGGTAGGCTCCCCCACACTGGAGCATCCCTGTCCTAGCGTGGTGTAGTGGTTCCTGGTGGGTTGTACCGGGACAAGTGGCCTGGCAATGCCGCTGCAGGGCTGGGGCTGTGCGCGGCCACAGCCAGGGGAGGGAGACAGGGTATGTGTGTGAGTGTGGAGCAAAGGGGTGTGTGGGGTTGTGAGCAAGGCGCGGGGTTGTTCAGTGTTATGTAGGTCCAGGATGGGTAGTGCCACCCTGTGCGGAGATGGCTGTTTTGGGGGAGGCCCCGTGCCCTCCACACTGAGCAGGGAACCGGTGCCTGGGAAGCCCTGGGATGCTCAATAGAGGGCACTGGAGGGGAGGGAATGAGGGCAGGGTCCCTGACTGGGCTAGGGATTTGGGGGCAGTGCTCTCAGCAAGTAGATTGGGGGTGCTCCTAGAGGGAGCTGGGGAGCCTGGGGAGGGAGGGGTGGTGCTCCCTTTGGCACAGGGTTTCTGGTCTTGCTGAGCAGTGCCGTGGGGTGGGGGGGATAAGTGTTGTGCACAAACACAAGGGGATACTGGAGGTCCTGGGGTCCTTGGTAGAGGCAATGCCAGTCAACCCCTTCCTTGCCATGTTCATGCCGCCTGCTGTAGTGGGGATCTTCACCTGCCTGTCAGGTGGGGAACAGTGTTAATGAAAGGCCATGTCAGTATTTGGTGCCATGGCCGGCTTGACGCTGTTCACAGCATCGTGCCTGGGCTGGCTTCACCATGGCAAGGGGCCCTGGTCTTGCTAGGTTACCTCCTGCTTGTACATGGCTTAGCAGATGTTGCACCATATTTAATTTGTATTTCCCTGTTAGAATGAGGTGTCTCGCCTTTATTTATTTCTTTATTTATGATGCATATTAATAAAAAAGGTGCTGATTGAGCTCCCTGCTACCCAGACTTATCATTTCAGCACATCCCTGCGAAGGGTCTGTGGGTTACCTGTGCTGGGACACTGCACTGCAGGCTTCCTCCTGCGTTCACCACAGCCTACACCAGACCTTCAGCAGGACACAGGTTGCCCCCAGCAGTCAGACCTGCCAGTTCAGGCCTGAGGGGTGGGGGGAGTGAGCACTACAGATGATGATGTGTCTTGGAGAGGCAGCACTGTTTGGGGTTCCTTGTGCATTGCTTGCAGGGACCCAAGTGAGTTTCAGACAGGAGATCACGCCATCTCAGCCTGGAATTCGCTTTCCCTTGGTCATGGGAAGGTGAAGGAGGGGTTGTGGTCTGGGACCCATAGCCTGGGACATCCTGGCCACGAGTTTCAGTGGCTGTGGGTCACTCACAAGGAAGGACTCCAGAGATTTTAAACTTAGACTCAAGGCAAACATTGGGCCTCCAAGTCCACTCCAAGTCCATCCCCAAGAGCCTCTTCTTCTCTTTACCCCTCAGCAGCTCAAAAGGAGAGAGGAAGAACCCTGCTTGTGACTCCAGCCTTTGCTGCAAGAACATCACTCTGGAGTTTGTTGCATCCATGTGGACAAATGATGTGCACACGTGTAAAACTGCTGAAAAAAATTCACAATGAAGCAGCAAAAATGCCTGTCCTGGCTGGGAGCAGCACAGAGCAGCCAGGGCCTGTACATGAGCTGCTTTGATTAAGCTTTCAGAGGGGGCAATGGTCAGGGCTGTTTACAAGTTCAGTGGAGCCAGGCTGCTCTCCCTGTGTGCACTGGCTGGCCCAGAGGAGGAAGGGGACCATGTGCTGGCAAACAGCCCCCCCAGCGTGCTGAGTCAGCCCTGGGGCTGGAAAGGGGATTTCCAGCTGCCTGCATTGCCGGCAGCTGCCTGGGGGCTTGCTGCTGGGGTAGCCTTGAGTGCAAGGGAGGCACAGAGGAGTGGTTAAGGTGTCAGAGGCTGGATTTGGGATTGTTGCTATGGAACGTGCAGCTGCCAAGGTCTTCTTTGGGGTCATCTGGCTAAAGTCAAGCAGATCCAGGCTGGTGGCTATCAGATAGCCTGTGCCAACAAGGAACTGGCCACGGGGCACAAAGCACATGAATCCTGCAAGGCTGAAAGCACACAGCAATGTGTATGGGATATTGGGACAGTATGGGACAGTACTGGAGCTGTGACAGGTGGCCCTGCTGGTGGCCTTGTCCGGTGGGTCAGCTGTAGGATCCTGATGGGGACATGGGCCCATGAGCTCTGTCAGGGTCATGCTAAGCAGGAAGAAGAGACACTGGGTGTCCATAGATACTCATCATGGGGGCTCCTGCTCTCTGGGGACACTGCTGGTCCAGGCCCCTCACATGTCTTGAGGTGCAGAGCCAGGCCAGGGGCAGCTCTGGACGAGCACCAAGATGCAGTCAGTCTTGCCTGTCTCATGACACCCAAGCAGCAGCAGTGTCCTCCTCTTCTTCTCCTTGCAGGTATCACTGAGCTGCTGCTCAGCAAAGTTGCTCCTGGCTTCCTTTCAGATCTCAAAGCAGGTCTTAGCAAAGAAGTGCTGGGCTCCGTGGGTGAACCTTGGGAGCAGAGATTCATCTTGTGAGAAGCAAAAAGGAGCCCAGTTTCATGGTACAGGAATCTGCTCTGCATGGTACAGAAGCTGGGAGGATGACCTGCATGGCTGTGGGACCCAGTGCTGGCAGGAGTAAAGTCGTGGGATGACAGCAGGGCTGGGGCAGATTTAGGGAGTCCAGATGTGCATGACAATCTGAGGGACCCGTACCAGCTGAGGGGGGAGGGGACCTGCTGGTGTCAAGTGCTAGGGGGTCCTGGCAGGTCCCCTTGGACCTTCTCTGCCCAGGTCATCAGGACCTGTCTCATCCTCAGGTCAAAGGCACTGACCATGGACCCTGGGTGCGAGTGCTGAGGAACTCTGGAATCACTGAGTCCAATGGAAAGGCCTGACACATATTGGAAGAGAGAAGGGAATGCCTTTCCTTCTTATGCCCCTCCTGGCAGCCAGATCCCATGCTCAGACTGTAAGTGTGCAGTGGGCAGTGACACACACACAATCCACAGAATCAAGGAATGGTTTGGGTTGGAAGGGGCATTAAAGATCATCTAGTTCCACCCCCACTACTGTGGGCTGGGATGCCACTCACCAGACCAAGTTGCTCTAAGGCCCATCCAGTCTGGCCCCATCCTTGAACATTTGAAATCTCACAAGTTTCTGTTCAGCAGCTGCACCATAATGGGCAGGGGCTGCCAGGCTGAGGATGGGCATGCAGGCAACTCTGACATATTTGTGGCCACTAGTTTGGGGTCATAAAACTAAGTACAAGCTCATATTAATCCCTGAGAGCTATGTGTGAGCTCAAAACAGCTTTTGAACATCCAGCTTTTGGGCCAGCTCAGCTGCAGCCTAGCCTGGGGTCAGGCCAGCTCCCTGCACTGCTGTTGTTGCAGTAGGCCCCTGGGTGGGTAATAATTAGCATTGACTCCATGATTCACAGAAGGCTGATCCCATCTTTATTAAGAAACCCATTGCTTTTATAGACAGTTACAATACAGGCAGACCTAATTGGTCCTCTAATTAAAACACCATCACCATTGTCTAATTAAGAAACTACCCCTTGGTAACAACCTTACTGTAAACATCAGGTAGCACACACTAACATAATCACAAACACCAGGTGCAGCAAGTTAAGATAACTGTTGTTTATCATTCTTTCTCTGACCTTCTCACAGCTTTTCCCAGGACAATGCCTGGGAAACTATCTGTTGCTCTCTGTGGCTAGAGAGCCACTGCCACGGCCTCTGTCCTCGCCCGAAGTCACAGGAGCCACTTCCCAGGTCCCTGGTCAGTGCCACCGCACTTGCGGCAGCAGGCCAGGAGTGCTGAGGCCTCCTCCAGCTGGAGGAAGGACAGTGCTGCTTTTGCAGCACCATCCTGGGGCTCGGCACTGAAATTGGCTCCTGCCGTACTGACTGCCTCCCCTGGGCCCTTCTCTGGCTCCCTCTCTGCCTCAGTGCCTCCAGCCATACACTGAAACCCACAAGGCCTCCTCTGAGTGAACTGCAGCGGCAGCATTGCCCCTGAGCGGCTTTCACGGCCCACGACCCTTTTCCCCAGGCTGGGATACTCGTGGGACAAGGGCCAGCTTGGTGCCAGCAGCTGTGTGTGTTCCTTCTGTGATTGAAGATGTGATTTCTCTGCGTGCCTGTCAGGGGAGGGCTGGCAGATGCCGCTCCTGGAGAGCATCGTGCAGGGGAGGATCGTGTATGGGTGCAAGCACCGACTTCCAGCTGCAGGCAGAAGGCCTTTCAGACACTGGTTTCTTCTCTGTAGTGACCAGTGACAGGACCTGAGGGAATGGCCTCAAGTTGTGTCAGGGCAGGTTTAGGTTGGACATCAGGAAAAGGTTCTTCACCCAGAGGGTGTTTGAGCACTCCCCAGGGAAGTGGATGTACCACCAAGCCTGACAGAGCTCAAGAAGTTTGGGCAGTGCTCTTAGGCACATGGTGTGACCCTTGGGGAAGTCCTGTGCACAGCAAAAATTTGTAACAAAAATTTGTACCAATGTGGGTCCTTTCCAGCTCAGCTCATTCTGTGATTCTCCAAGGTATGGCCTGAGTGATGGGGCCCCTGTTTCAGAGGAGGGATGCAGACCTCTTTGCACCATGGATACACCTTTGGGAACAGAAATCCCAAATGAAAGAAAGGAGCAGGGTATACTGCTACTGCTGTTGCTCTTCAAGCACTCTAATGACTGGTTTGCTATACCAGGCAGGGACAAAGTGTCAGTGTGTGGCTTTCCACAAGCACCACAAGACTGGGAGGAAGATGGGGAACTGAGCTCTGTGCAGGAAATACGGGCCAAGCATGTTCCCAGCAAAGGGCTTCCTGCTGGTGAGAGCCACAACATGCTTTGTTTCAATGACATTGCATAGTTACCAAAGACTGAAAAGTCCAGGCATATCTTAATCAGCATGAAAAAGGGGAAATATGTGGAAATGAGGAAACAGATAAAGCAGCACAGTCACAGTGTCCAGCAATCCCGCAATGGGTTAAGGCAGCCCTTCAGAGCTCCTGGTATCAAAAGGCAGAAACGAAGCAGCAGGAATAACCACCAAGGACAGATGTCATTCAAAACAGAGAAGCTCCTTCAAAGAGAAGTCATGTCTAGAGGACAAAAATACTCTTATCATACAGATAGGATGTAAATTCTTGATAAGGCAAACAAAAAAATGAGCAAAGAACAGCCTGTAGAAGCAGTCAGCAGCCCTTTCTGCAAATACTTCAAGGACTCCAGATCTGCCACAACGTCTGTAGGGTAGACAGGAGAGCGTGTCCTTGCAGCAGAGTGACATCCCTGGGGTGACACAACTGCTGCAAAAATGGCTGCAGTGCCAGAGTCTGTTGTTGTATTCTCTGGGGGAATGGTTTCTTCCCCCCAGAATCCCTGGATCTGTAACCATATAGTTTGACCCTTCCTTCCTATTTTGACCCCATTGGCTGGGGTCCAGTTATCTTTCCCTAAGCAGAAGACTATATAATCCCCTCTTCTTCCTGGCTCGCTCTATTTCCTGGACACCTTCAAGATTAAACCCTTGGGAACCCCTGGAGGAGGGCTTATTTTGAATTCTCTTACCCTGCCCCTGTAATACCCTTCCAAAGCCCTCAAGGAACTGGGCTAGCCAGTGCCCCGGGGGCGGGCAGGAGGGGTATTCACAATAAGAGTCCTGCAAGATTTGTGGTGAAACAGAACACACTCCTGACAGCATGTCTGGACCCTGGCATTGCAGCATGCCTGGACCCGGGCATTGGAGCGGGGCACAGCTCCTTGCCTACACCTGCTGAGATCCAGCCTGCCCATCCTTCCAGCTGAGCCAGACCTGCTGGATGCAGCTGTCTGTGTGGCTTTCAGTTTGCCTGGTGTGACCAGAAGACGTTGGACCCTCCAGAGAAAGCAGAACTGTCTTGCAACACGCCCCCCCCCATCCTCCCTGCCAGAGCCCGGGTTACACTCAAGGCTGAATTTTGTGATGCAGAGCAAGGGGAAGTGTGAAGAATTAGAAAGTTTCCTGACCACTTGCTTTGTCTATGGATTTTGAGGTTTCGTGTGGGGCCACAAAGGATTTTCGGAGATGCCAGACACTGGTAACAAAGGAGCTGAGAGCCATTGTTCTGCTGGGAATGGTGCAGAGTGGGACCAGGGATGTGATTTTTTTAGACATTTTAAATTTATGGAATTGTCCTATTCCTTTTGCAAAGATCTTCCAAACTGAAGAACCTATTCTTACTGACACAAAAGCTCTAAAGAGCTTTTGCAGCTCTTTAATTTTTTTTCTTGAAAGGCCTAGACTCACAAGGGGGCAGAGAGAGGTGACCTCTGAGTTGCTGTTGTTGCTGAAGGCAGAGCAGCAGTTACTTCCCTCCACTCCCCAAACCCTCAGACACCTGAGACAGAGCACACCTACATCTCAAGTACCTCCCAGGCTGTGCCCTGCTGCCATGCCAGGGTCCTGTCTGTGCCCTTGCAGCCCCAGGACACCTTTTCCAGGGCAAATATGTTTGAGTACAGTGAACTCTCAATGGGTGAGCGTCATATTTGAGCCAAAGGCAGGTTCATGAAGGTGGGGACTCCTGGCCCTGACAGCTCTGTTGCAGGAAGAGGTGAAACATAGACAAGGGAGACTGGTTTTCTGAACCTAGGAGGGAATGTGGCTGGGCAGTCTCCTGCTCTGTTCCTGAGAGCTAAAAAGACTCCAGGAGTGTCTGCCCTCAAGCAGCTCCTATATTGGCAGAAAAAGAAGAAAACAAGAATTCTACCACGATTTGCCCAGGGTTACTTTTTGGGTGTGGCTCTGGGGAATATATTTGGAGAGGGCCACCCTGCACTGGCCTGCTCACTGCTGCTGAATAAAGGTGTTGCAGAGTGTGCAAATCAGCAGAAAGCAGAGCCTGGTTCCAGGTGTGCAATCACCAGTCCTTGCTGAGGACAACAGAGGAGAGCCACCACAGGGGACTGCAGCCAGGCTGTGAAGCCTCAGAGAAGACTTGAGGGCTTGTTTTTCTCCTAGTTCTGTGTTTCAGTTGGGATGCAGGCCAAGCACATCCAGCAAGGTGGCTGGGGAAATGAAAATTCATCAGCTGCTGCCCTGGACCTCCTCTGATGGTTGGGCCTGCTGCTGTGGCCAGTGCCATCAGCCTCCAGCTGCACAGACAGCCTCACCAGCAGTCCCTTTTCTGCCCTGCTGCCTGTGCTGGCCTCCCACCCCTTCATCATCATTTCTGCTCCCACCAAGTTTTAACAACACAATATGCCACAGCAGTTGAGCTCGAGACCTCCAGGGCTCTTGTCCCCTTCTACCAAAGCATCTGCTCTCAGCCCTGTCCTGAGCACCCAACCACTCCTGCCAGAACCTCGGCTTTCCCATCCATGGCGCACACTGCCAGGTAATTAGGATCATCTGTGCCCTTCAGAAATCCCTTTTATCACAGTCCTTATCAAGGCAGTAAAAAGGTGATGATTGTCCTGATGAGGACAATCCAAATGAGAATGTCCAAATCACTGCTTGATTTTCTGGGTGAGTATGGAAGCCACATCTTCCTGCTAAAGCCCAGCCACGAACCAGAACACCTCACAAGTCCTTCTGAGATCTGTGCTGGGAGAGGAGGCAATCAAGCTGTGGTTAATAGCTGGTCGTGACAGAAGACCTAAAAACTGTGGTTTTAGACAAGAAATTAGAGACAGCAAGATTGCAAAAGAGTCATGGAGCTGAAAGAGAAAGAAGGCAGCGCTGGCACTGGCAGAGTTTCCCTCTCCAATGAGGAAGCCTCTTGCACCATATGTGATTTCTCTGCGTGCTGTTTCCTTTCCGCGCTCGCGCCACTCACAATCAGATGGGTGTGCAGTGAGGCAGCCAGGGTAGCTGGCTCAATCCTGCCCTGGGAGCATAGGCAAACATGGCCCTGCAATGGATGTTTCTCCTGCTCCTCACACCTCTGCTGGCAGCACAAAATCGTGGTAAGCTATATCCCAACAATTATCGAAACTCCCAAGAAAGAGGTAAGCAGTGCTCCCTCCTCTGCCCTCAAGAGAAGGTTTTACTGTGCTCCGTTTGCTATGCAGCTTTATGGCGTGCAGGATATGGCAGCTGTACCAGAGAAGTCTGGCGTCCACACCGGGGCCCAAGTGCACTGCTTGGGTTGTGGCTAGGCAGAGCTCTGTTTGGGATGGAGGGCAGCAAAGCTTGGGGTGCTGGGAAAGCCTCTGCAGAGTCTGTAGTGTTCCTCCATGGAGCTGGAAATACAAGGTGTCCATCTGTCCTTGCACAGTGTCAGAGTGCTATGTCCTCACCACAGAGGAGATGAGTGCTGGTGGCCAGCGAAGACCTGGGGAGCCATAAACTGAGCCCCTGGGTGTCCAGGAGAGCCTGGGAACTGGACTTATAATATTCTGTGATTGCTCTTTAATGGACTTCCTTGGTGCTGGAAGGATCAGGGCACCCCCAGGGCTCTGCTGGGCTCTTCCTTCACTGCCTGCACACTTTGGTGCCGGCAGAGTCAGTGGGAATTTGCAGGCTCACATTATCTGTCCTCCCCGGAGACTGCTCTGTCTGGCAACTGAGCTGTGGGTCCAGGAGCTGTGACCTTGCATTGTTCTGTATCTGTCTTGGAGTATTTCTCTAAACTGATTTTCTTGGAGCTAGGTGATAAAAATCATTAAACTAGCTGTCTAATCCTGTCATCCTGGTCCACTGTGGTGTTGTATCTGGGTGGATACAGGCCAGAGAAAACAGCTGATCTAGTGGCTGTAACAGTACAGGGAATGGGATCAGAAGGTTTAATTGCTGCTGTGAAGTGACATGAGGGTCACAGGAGCCTGTTTCAAGGGAAAATGTGTGTGGTTGCAGAGAGTGTAAGCACAACATGCTGTCACACAAAAAATCAAGAGCTAAAACTGCAACAGAGGATATTCTCCTGCCCAGAGTGTCTTCCCATTGCCTAGATCTCTGCTGAAGCTGTTCTCTCAGACCAGCATGTTCAACCATGCCCAAGTGTTGTATGGCTTTCCTGTTTTGTTTTCAAGGTGCACACTAAGACCAGGATCTGTCTGTGTTGTGTACAGTGGGATGCATTGGGGACCTGTAGGCCTGCAGACTCTTGTCATACTCTGCATGCAGATCTCAGTCACCCAGCCACCCCCAGAGGAGTATGGCACGGCCTGCAACAGAGATGGCATTGCTGAGTTTGCACCCTGGTGCTTGTGAGAAGAGGAACCAAGACAAAAACATGTGGTGGCCACACCCAGCAGTGTGAGCAGCCCTGCCTGCATCCTCAGCATGTGGGCTCATCCCATCCTGGCACCTCTGCTGAGGTCAACATGATGGATCAGGGTCCTTCTCTAGCAGAGGGACAGGGCAAGGAAGGTGGCCTGAGTGAGGCAGGAGGGTCTCTCTCAACCCTGCTAGGGTGGAATGGGCTGACAGTGGCAGTGGGGCAGGGTAAAGCTGTTGGACAGAGAGAGGGAACAATAGGGTGGGATCCCTGAGCATATCCCACACCCCTGGCAGATACAGGGTACAACCTGTTGTGCATAGTGCCACAGAGAACAGAGCCAGGAACAGCAGAGCACCCACATGCACAGGATGTGGTTGGCCCTGCTGCTCAGTTCACCCCATCATGAGGACAGTGTGCACTCAGCAGGCTGCATTGTGTCATTATCCATATGTCACCTTATTGTCTTGCTGTGCTGCTCTCACAGGGTGTTTTTCCTCCCTGAAATGCCATACCTGTACAAAACTCTCCTCCCCTTACAGTTCCAGTGCACCTGGAAGGCAGGTGGAGAAGCTTCTAGGGCATGTTTTCTGTGCAAAGGAAGGGTCTGGGATCCAAGCTGGTCCTGACCCCTTTTTCGTCATCCTTGCTTGACACTGTGTAGTGATCTAGTGGCAGCTGACAAGAAGTTCTAAAGAGGAGCACAGCTGCAATGACCAAGGGATGGGAGGGTGGTAGCTAAAACTAAGGCAAAGCCAATCTGAAAGGTTTTGTGTTAGCCGAATTCCAAACAGTTCCTAGAGTAGCTCCTATGGGGAACATGAGTGCTAAGAGGTACTGCAGAGGGGTGCCGGGGCTTGGCACCCTAGGGGTAGTGAACTGTGTGCTCCACCATCCTTCCACTTCCCATCACCAGAGCACGGATTCAGGAAACACAAACTTTGCCTCCTGTTCTTAGACACGTGTCGTCAGATGGCTTTTAGCATCTGGTGGACCAGTACAGGTTAAAGTGCCACCATTTCCCAGCTCTTCTCACAATGCCTTGTTCAGTGACTTGCTTTGCCTCCTCTTCTCCCTGCCATGACTCCCAAGCAGACTATCCCCAGGGTCTCTCTGCTCCATCATTCTTAAAGACCCATTCAGCAGTTTTGGTTGCTGATGAGGAGCACAGAGATGCTCTAAGACTCATATTTGTGTTCTCAGTGCCTTGCAATACAACTCTCCACTGGCGGAAGGAGTGATTGCTTTTCTTAGCTCCTCTCAGCAAGCACATGGCATCAAACACAGCAAGACTGCAGTGCACTTTGCTGTCACCTCTCTCAGCTGCTGAGCTGCCCTGCCAAAGGGGTTGAACTTCCCCTACTGCTTCTTAGATTTCACCTTGTCTTTTATTCTTTGTGTGTGAGATAATATAGTGTAAGAAAGGACACTTTTTGCTGTTCAGCAAAAGGCTGAACCCAGGACTCTGACCTGAATTACCAGCATAGCTATTTCTCCTTTCTCCTGACCTCCCCTTCTGGCCCATGCTGGGGCTTTGTTTAGCCTGCCAGGCTCATAACTCCTTGCAGCAGGGACAGACAGTCCAGACATTTCTGAAAAAGGCTTTCTATATTCATGGGTAATAAACAAGAGTGAAGAGGGTATTCATTTAATAGCATCAACTAGGAAAAAAAAACAAAACAGTAAATATCTGCCTTTAGGAGGCAAATAGACCAACCTTTTGTTACAACTCCTGTCTTAGGCATTCAGTAGTTCCCATTTCACAGTGAGCACAGATTGCACATTCCAAAAGGTGCCTATTTGGTCACATCTACACTATATTTTCCTTGCTGAAATTTCACTTGACTCAGCCTCCTTCCTCTGACTGGGGCGGAGAGCCTGTGGGCGGCTCTCTGCATACCACTGTGCAGGATAAAAAACAGGGTCTGAGAACTGTTCCGTTACTCTCCCAGCTGCTGTTAGTCCCTACAAGGTTGGAAGCTGAGTGTTTCTTTCCCGTTTCTGTCTGAGCACTCTCCTTTCTCCATCAGTGTGCCGGTCCCACAAATACATCCAACTGCTTTGCACAAGTGGGGAGTTTCATCTCTCCAGTGGAGGTCCCTTGATAGCTTCCCATGGACATCTCCAAAGCACACAAAAAGCCACACTGGGTTGGAGCACAGGCTGCTTTGCTCCAAGGTGCCCTTTTCCCACAGCAATTTTTATGGAATGATTTGGAAGGAATGTAAAGAGTGTGAGGACAGAGGTGTCCCTCCCAACCTGTGCACCTTGACTGCACCCAGCAGCCATGGTTTAGTTTCTCCCAATGAGCCTCCAGTGCTAACCACATGCCTGACAAGCTTGGACTTATGGGAGACGTGAGGCTGAGTCGGATTGTAATCAACAATGTTCTTGAGACAAAAACAGGCATGGACTGAAAGTCTTCTCTTCCCTATTCTGCAGAGAAGCAGAGCTTTCTAGGCTTTACCCTTAAACAATCATCAGAAATGCCACCAGGAGGGACTCTGAGCAGCTGTAGATGCCTGGATGCTGATGGTGTCAGGGGATTCAGCTCCTCTGCAGCAGTAGGAATGTGGGCATGGGCTGTGATGTTTGGGCACTGCTGGCAGGGTGCTCTCTCTGCAGGAGGCAAATAGGCTTTGGCAGTCCCTCAGGCTGCCCTGCTGGTGTGCACTGCCCCTCTGCAAGGCAAGCAAGCTTTTTTTGCCATACCCATCCCTCTGTCAGACACTGTTAACTCCCAGGATAATTTCTGATGCTGGTGCATTCCCCTGTTGTGGTACTCTCCAGTCACTGGGGTTTTCGAGTATAGGAATGACCTGTGGGCTCTGCCTAACTTTTCTGGTCTCTCCCACCTAGTCCTTGGGCTCTGCTCAGCATGGTCCATGCCCAGCCTGGATCTGGGTGCTCTATCAGCCTCTGTCTGCCCTGAGCACAACAAGGGCACATCTGGCAAGTCAAAGGGCACAGAGGAGCCTGTGAGGAATTTAAAAAGTGGGGCCAAATGATCACCTCCATTCCCAAATACAGAGAGATGCTGTAAGACCCATGTTTGTGTTCTCGGTGGCTTACAGTGTAACTCTCCAATACAACTGGAAAAACTGTTTTCTCTGTGAAAACAGTGGTTGCTTTTCTTAGTTCCTCTCAGCAAGCACGTGGCATCAAACACAGCTCAGAGAGCTTGAGAAGGAAAGGATGAGTCACAGAGGACAGGAATCCCCCTGGTGCTTCCAAGGAGCCTTGTGGGCAGAGAAGAAACAAAGAGGGAGCAAGAGGGTTTGCCTGCAGGACTGTTCTCCTGTGTAGTCTTTGTGTCCACAGGGCAGACACACTGCTGGCACACATGTGGTCTTTGTAGAAGCACATTTCACATGCCTACCCTTGCCTGAGGCTGCGCTGGAATCTGTGCTGCATCCCAGCAGCATCCCACCATTCCAGCTCAGCAGACACTGACAGGAACACTGAGGAAACCCTGGATAGGGTCTGCACATCTGTGGAGGCCTTTTCACCTGAAACAAAACCAACAGAGGAAAGGCTGATGTTCCTGCAAAGGATTAAGTCTGATAAGTGCCCAGGTCTAAGAGAAATGATTGGCTGGAGTCCTGGTGAAGGCCAACACCTAGTCAGAAATGTGTGGCTGCTATGCAATCCCTTCAGACCCGCTTCCAGCCCAGAGGTTTTACACAGCACCTATTTTCTTGTGCCCATACCAAGGAAAAGTAACCTGAGTTGCAGGGGGCAAAAGAAAGGACTGGCAGAATGGAGACCATCCTGCTGTAGGAACAGACCAGGTTTGAGACCATCTGAGGTACTTGAAGGTGCACTAATCCATGCATGTGTGGGTCCTGAGGGTGGAGGAAGAGGTGAAGACACTATCCATCATAGCTGAGAAGTTGTAGCAGGCAACTTCCAGTAAAGCTCCCACTGACTGTAAAAGGAGAAGCACAAAAAAAAGAGGAAATGAGGGAGACCCAGGGAACTAAAAACCAGTCAGTCTCCCTTTGGTGCCAGGCAAGATCATGGAGCAGTTCCTGCTGGGAATTTTTCTAATGCACACGGAAATGATTTGTGGTGGCTTCACAAAGAGCAAATCATATCTGAGTAATTTGTTGGCCTTCTGTGGTGCAGTGACATCGATGGTGGATAAGGGAGGAGTGACTGACATCGTCCACCTGGACTTGTGCAAGGCATTTGACACTGTTCTGCATGACATCCTTGTCTCCAAACTGTGAGGGTGTGGATTTGATGGATGGACTCCTCCATGGGGAGGAGTTAGCTGGATGGTCACACTCAAAGTGTTGCAGTCAGTATTTTGATGTCCACTGGCACAGGATGGTCAGTGAAGCTGTGGATGCCCCATCCTTGAAAGTGTTCAGGGCCAGACTGTGGACTTGGGACAACCTGGTGTAGTGGAAGGTGTCCCTGTGCATGACAGGGAGGCTGGAACTAAGTGATCTTCCTTGGGAACCTTCCAGCCCAAGCCATTCTATGCTTTTATGAAAAACCGAATGAGTCCTAAGTGCCTGTAAACAATAATTAGCATAATGCTAAATATGCCTTATTTCACTTGTGCAGATGTAGCATCTTTTAGCAAAAAGAAAAATTACAAACTTTAAACAAAGACTAGCTCTCATTTGTGCTACAGTAAGTCTGCATTGTATTGCACCTCTAAAGCAGCAACCATAGATGTGGCTTTTTCAAACACACAGTTACCCCTGGCCCCTGCAAGGAAGCCTGCTAAGCCTAGAGAGGTTCATTCACTGTTATTTCAGCAGTAAGAGCTTTGCTCTGTGAAAAGGCTCGGGAAGCAAGGCAGAGCTCTGTTGTGCAGCTGCAATCACGCTTGCCAGCAGAGCATCGATGGAAAGAGGCTGTCCCAGATACCTCTTGAAATCTGCACCTGTGTCAGCAGAGTGCCTGCAAAGGAGAATTTCTCCTTTCCTCCTGGTTTCCTGCCCAGCAGGTTCCCATGTGTGGTGCTGCCAGTGGGTTTTGAGTGCTGTGGGAGCTCTCACAGGTACCAGGAGGTGTGGAAGAGTTACAAAAGGAAAAGTGGTGATGCCCCCTTGCACTGAAGTCAAGAGTGGGGCCATGTGGGAGAGGCCAGCTGTGCTCGTGAGCATTCACACTCCCCCTCAGCTCCTAAGACTGCCTCCACTGCAGAGGTTCCATCACCTCAAACTGCTTCTTGCTTCAGGCCAGGCCTCACATGATTCTTTTCAAGCAACTGTTGCTCACATTTCTATGGTACCTCTAGGGTCAAAGAATACCCGTCAGTGAATAATCTTCATACAGGAACAATTCGGGGCCCTGAAATGTAAATTAAAACATGGGAAATGCTTTCATGAGTAGCTCTCACCTGCCTGAAATACCTGATGTCAATTTGCCAGTCTAGGGGTAATTTTTTCCCTCTTATTTGTCAGGGGTTTCATTCTGTCTGGGGAGGTGCAGCTGTTGTGGTCCACTACTGCATGAGGTATGCAGAGCACTCCTGGTTTCCTGGGGACTCCTGATGCCACTTGGGTGTTGTAGGAAGCAGTGCAAACTCTCTGGGCCTGCCTGACTGCACTCTGGTAACTTTGGACAAAGTTTGGGTAGCTACAGCTAAATTTGTGTAGTGGAGGAACACTCACAGAGAGTTACAATTCTTATGTGAAAAGTGGGATCTGATCAGAGGGTAGAGACCCAAATTAGGGCCATGCAGAGAGCCAGCAGCACTTCTGTCTAGAATTTAATGAAAACAGTATGAAGATTTACTTCAATCAATTGCCCAATCTACACGTTGCAAAACACAACCAAATGTGCAGCTGATGAAATACCTACATGCATTCTCTGTCAAGCTCCTTCTGCTAACTCAGATGAGAGGGTGTCACTCGTCTAGGGTGAGGATGAGAGGGGTATGGGATGGGAGGTAGGTGCTCCTAGGAGCTAGCAGATATTTTGCAAGAGGGGTGGAGAAGAGGAAATAACAAGTGTAACATCCAGACCAAAAGCAAAGTGGCAACTTGAGTGGGATTTTGCTGCAAACAAGTGTGCGTGTGGGTGTGAGCAGATCACGTCCAGCAGAATGACAGGAATGCCGATGAGTGGTGCCAGCACAGAGTCTGGTGCACTCACACAGCCCCTGTACTTGTGGGAGAGAGCAGCATCCCCCAGGCTGCTGGATCCCTCTGGCTGGGGTATCTCTGCAGCAGTGGGTGGGCAGCAGGGCCTGTGGATAACCCTCCTGCACTGCCCCTGAGGCTGTGAGGAGGGATAAAGCACCTGGGAGAGGGGGCTCATCCTGGGAGGTGCCATCTCTGCCACCCCTCTGGATAGAACACTCTCATCCTCAAGGATGCTGCTGGAGCCCAGTGACCCTCAGGCTCTGCCTCCTGGCCTTTGCACACAGGAAAATGTAAAGCTCCTTCAGACTGGGACCGCAAACTGCAGTTTACTCCCAAGAAGAGCAACTATGACTTGAACGACGTGGTGCAGCTCAGCTGTGCCGGCAAGCATGATGGGAAGTTTGCGCCATCCATCCCACAGATTCAGTGCATTTCCAGAGGGGCCCAGATCCTGTGGAATGAGACTGCCACCTGCAAGAGTAAGCACAGCCCTGCAGCACCCTGAGCCAGGGTGCTGAGCTGGTGACAGACCCTCTGTGACCTGGTCATGCACATGGCAGTGCAGGAATGGGAGACCTGGACGCCTTGGCTTTCCCCCATGTCCTGGCAGTGACAATGCTCTTTTTGTCTCAGCACCTTCCCCTAGGCACCTGCTGGGGTCTGTGCTCCTGGGAGGGGTTCAAAGGCAGGAACAAGGGTTCCTGCACTGGGGGCTACTATAAGTCCTGTGCCTTCAAACAATGACTGGGTGTATGGCCAAGGTGGTGGGAGGGGATGCAGCTCTGTGTAAAGGCTGGGAAGGAAATCAGTCCTTGCCCAGACTTTTCCAAATGGAGCCTGAGTTGGGAAGCCTGCAAGACTGTAGTAGGCATGGATGGGACTGCTCTTGGGGGGTCTGCTACCAGCAATAACTCTGTTCTAGGCTGCAAGAGAAGGATCAGCAGTTGAATGTGGTAACCAAAGGAGATGGGCCCTGTCAAAATCAGAGCAAGAGATATCCCAGCAGACCACTTCCCATCCTGCTTACATGAGCTCCTTCTCCTCTCCTCTGTGCAGAGAGATGCCAGCAGCCCCAGTGGGAATCACAGCTCCGCTTTAGCCCAAACCGGAGTTTTTACTGGGTCAATGAAGAGGTGATACTGAGCTGCTTTATGAACGATGCTCCTCCCCTTGCTAAGATCAGATGTGCAAACTGGAAGGATACTTGGGACGTGTTTGACACTTGGGGAACATGGCATAGGTTGTCAGAGAACCTGATCTGCCCCATGGGTAAGTTGGGAACCAGTAGGTCTCCCCTGCTACATGCACTTCTTGCTGTGGGAGGGGATCTGGACATCCTGCCATATCTGTGAGACACCTTGGGCATAGCTCAGAGTCAGGTCCCAGTTGGGAACAGTCTCCAAGATGGAGAGGTGTCCTGGTTTAGGGCAATTTTGGGATGAAACCCTCTAAAGGGGTTTCTTCTAGGAAAAAACAAATTCAAGTGGTCCCTCCTCCAGCTGGTTCGGGAAAAATATTTCCTTGGAGAAGAGTGGAAAATACTATTTATTTAACAGGTGAAGGATTCACCAGCACAACAACAAAAAAAAATGAACAATAGAAACCATAAAACCTCTTGCTGCTCCAAAAGAGATGACAAACTCAGAAAGTCCCCTCTGTGGGCTGTGGCTCGGCTCACTCAGTCCCTTATCAGTCCCTCCAGCGCTGCAAATGCCGCGGCCCAGGCCCGGCCCGGCGGCCACTGGTGCGAGCTGCTGCTGCTCTGCTGGGTGTTTAGTCCAGAGCGGGGTTAAAAAGATCTAAAGGGAAGGAAAACCCACAGTCCAGGGAACTTCTCTGCCTCAGCTAGCTAAAAACTAACAAAAAGCAAAGGAGAGCTCTGTCCTGCCGTCTGTCCATCTGCAGACAGCACAGGCCAGGAGCAGGATGCAGGGGAGCGAGTGCAGTTTCTGATCACAAACTCCGCGCTTCTTCTCTCCCCGCATCACTCTTGGAACAAATCTTAAAGGTTCAACACTTATTATCCAGCATAAACAGAGCAGACGATTGGGGATAAAGGCACCATATAGCCAACCCAGGACAAGAGGGTTAGAAGCCTTAATGTGGGACAGGTTTTCTCTGTCAATATCCTCCCAATCTATTCCTGAGTTGCATGTCATGGGGAAGCTGGAGGGGGACAGATCCTGCCCCTCCGTTTTCACCTCTCTCCCAGTGTGCTGTATCACCTCCTTGCCCAGGCACATGCTCTTTTCCTGCTCTTGGGGGTCCTTGGGTTTCCTCATGGTGTTGAATGCTGATATTAACCACAGTTCATCATGGAAAAGCATTGGTCCCTCTCCTGCCTGAACATTTCCTCGCTGAGAAGGACTCTCACACTTTCTCCCTGACAGAAAAATGCCCAAAACCTCAGTGGGATGCAAGACTTCAGTTTTTGGAGAATGAAAGTGAATACCCACAGAACAAAGAATTGACACTGTCCTGTCCCAAAGGTCTTGCACCCTCTTTCTCCAAGGTCAAATGTACAAAGGAAATTCTGGGAGTGAGTTCTGGAAAACCATTCTATATGGCTGCCTGGTGGGGCAGGAACAGCACAGGTGCCTGGACGCGCATTGAGAGGAATGTCCTGTGTATGGGTAAGTGAGGCTGCAGCAGCTCTCCCGTGTCTCCCCTTTACCTTCACCCTCCTCAGGGCTGTGTTGCCTGTGCAAACTGCTGAAGAGGACAACCCAGCCAGGAGACAACAGACAAGGTAGAACCAGCTGGGCAAGCTGAAATCTCCTGCAGTGGTTCCTGAGTAGGCCAAGTCTGGGGCTCCCAGCCGGGTGCCGAGGCCAGGGGCAGGATCTGAGGCTGCCACCCAGGCGCCCGTGGAGGTTCCATTATCTTTGCTCTGCCTCCAGGTGCCACCCTGGAATGCACAGGTCTGCTTGTTCCCCTGTTGGCCCACGGATAAGGGACCCCAGGGACATCTCCCGTACTTGCAGGGGCTGGAGCAGAGGGGAAGGAAGGGAACCCTGAGGATGCAGAGCTGGCTCAGCCCTTGGCACTGGGACAGGAAGCTGTATGGAAAGGACCTGGGGGAGGAGCAATGCCATCCATCAGGGGATAGGGATGCAGAGCTGTCCCTGGCAGAGACAGAGCTGTGCTCAGTGGGGCCATGGCAGTACCTGGCAATACTCAGGACAGATTAGATGGGAATCTCCCTGCTTTGGGCTGTGGGACATGAATAGGAGTGTCCACAAAGAGAAGTGGGTGGATAGGGCAGCTTCATTGATGAGTGATCCTTCACACTTTACAAGCCTAAGGAAAGCCCCTTCCAATAAGCTTGCCCTCAGGTCACATCCCAGCAGATGGATGTGTCACCTTCCCTCTCCCTTCAGAGGCAGGACAGGTTTGGCTGCTGGGGATTCCTCTCCCACCACTCACCCATTTCATCATCTCATCACCTTCAGCCCAAATAACACCCACTTTCACCTCTGACAGAAAGGTGCCAAAGGCCCCTGTGGGACTCCAGACTCCAGCTGGCACCAGACCAGGAGAGCTATGAGAAGAATGAGAAAGTGAAGCTGAGCTGCCTTGAAGGTTTCCACCCATCCTTCACTGAAATCACATGTCAGACTATGGAGGACTATGATTATCACACAGGGAAACCTGTATACAGAGAAGTCTGGACTGGAAGAAACTCCAGAGGTGTCTGGGTCCGCATTCGGTCCAGCGCAGAGTGCAGTGGTAAGGGAGGGATCAGGAGCAGGATAATCCTTTGCAGAGGGATATCCTGAGAACATCTCTGAGGGAGGACAGCATGGGAAGGTCAGGGTTTTTCCTTGGGCCCAGCACTGTGACGGTGGTGGCTGTGGCAGCAGCTCCTGCTTCCAGGCCAGGAGGAAACATCTCCTGTTGTGCTCTCCCATGGCACCAAAGGATGACTGCAGCCACACAGCTCAGAGGGTTTGAGGGAGGCAGGATCCCTTTGCTGCTCCCTGTGAGCTGTGACATAGCCCAGCCAGGAACACACTCTCCTGGCTTCCCTCGGTTTTCCCAAAATCCTTGACTGAACAGGTGCAGTTGTGCCACTGGAGAAATTCACCCAATGGTTCACATTCGGTTTCCTAGTGCACCATGACTCCAAACTCCTTCTGCTCCCCTTTGAGAGAGCTGC
>VWZV01012746.1:60527-74576 GCA_013397155.1 Irena cyanogastra | reverse complement strand
GAGAGCAGCATCAATCACACAATAAGTATAATAAGTTAATACAGCTCATATAATGCACAACACTACTCTGTTTCTGAGTTAGAACAAAACAGGAAACCACCAGATCTTGATTATAAGGCTGGGAGGGATTCACTTTCAGTAAGACAATGGAAACAGCAGAACACACTTTTTCTTTACACTGTTATTGAGGAAATAGAACAAATTACTTTGATTCCCCTGGGTCCTTGAGTTAGTATGTTCACAGTTACAGATTTCTCAGTAACAAGTAACTAAAACTATTTTCTTAATACACTGACTCACCTTGGCATTTCTGCCTGTCTGGGGAATATCCTAACCTACCCATCCACTTGCCAATTTACGTGCATCCTTTCCTTTAGATCTTGCATTCTTGTATTCTGCAAAAACAGACTCTACTTTTGCAGAAAAAGAAGGAAGGGTTTGGCATGTGCTGTGGAGAGTCTCATACTACTAAAACTTGAGTAATTTGAATTATTGTGAATAATCTATGGTAAAATAAATGTGAACTCTTGCATTTTATTATGCATCATTGTTAACTGTACATTCATTTTAGGTTTTATCCATCATATTGAAGAAACAAGAAAAAACTTCATGTCACTGGCATTTGAATAGCTATGAAGGAGAAACTAGACCTGCAATTTTCAATTGTAACATTTAACTGCAGTTATAGTAAAAGACAGAATGACACCACGACATATTTATGAGTCAAAAATTAGGTAACAGAAACTCACCTTCTGGCAGTTATTTTTAATGTATTTGGGACTCGGCAAGTGACTTTGGTAAGCTGGAACTACCCAACTTGGAGGACCAAATCTATAGTTAAATTTACAGCCTTTTAGTTATTTACCTAACACTATCAGTGACTGATTTCACAATAATGGTTGCTACTTCCTCTACTGGAGATAAGCATACAATCCAGTCAATGGGCATATGATTCAAAGGCTGAGGTTGATCAGATGGAACATGACAACATGCGGATGATATTATTATCTGTTTCAAACGTAAGCTTCCAAATACTGCCTGAAAATAGAAAGTCAAAGGAAAAGCAATTTCTGGAACTACTTCCTCTCAAACACTAGGAGAGGATTCCCTCCTACCGAGGATTCTGAGTGTAAAAGGATTGTTAAACCTCTCAATACCACTAGCATAAAGGAACACAGTATTCTCACAAAGTGCATACTCACATCCACACTAAATTATGCCCTCCTTCTCCAGTGCAAATAAATTCTGCCTCTAACCCAGAATGACAGTTTCTGGAGTGGACTGCCTTCAGGGATTCAAGACACAGCTTCTTCGCTTTACTGCAGGAATCCACTGGCTTCTCAGTGACCAGGAATATCAGTCTAACTTTTGTAAATTGCTCTACTTTTTCACTTTTCAGGATTTTTCTCTGTGTAGCAGGAATTCTGGCCCCTTCTCTGAGGCTGCATCTTTGGTATGATACAGGACAGTGAGTGATTCCAAGCCAGTCTGTCCAAACTGTTCAAGGAAGGGCAACAATAAGGCAGGACAGGGACCACTCTTGTGGATACCAGACATTCACTACAGGGAATTCACCCAGAACCTGAATTTGAAGCTGAAAGAAGAGCATCTAAATACCACTCCCAAGTTTGACAGCACAAGGGTAGAAATAACAATTTCTTTTCTGTAAGCTGTTTAAGTGGTCTTATCATTCTGTCCCTGGAGGCAAATCACAGCCGATGCAAGGCAAATCTGATGTATTAGAAACATGCTCTGCAGTCACAAATATATTGGATTCATGCACCTTTAAAAAGAATTTGGTTATATGTGATATACAACTTTTTTCCCCTAATGCAGTACAAACAACAAGGTTGAAAACGGAGTAACAGCACACACTTGACAGATAAAATTCACTGTTCCTGAGATGAGTTTCCTGTTCAACACTATTTTGTTCCCTCACAAAAAAATTACTTACACTTTGCAGGATTAGTAAGAGTAGGTCTTTGGGGATACTGAGGAGGGAAGCTGGACAGTAGGATCTGGGCACTTGCTGCTCCTGTAAGTGGGGAGGAAAAGAGCTAGACAGCAATTACCATGCTTACTTACATCTGCTTTTCCAGTTGAATAGTTGGGTCTATTCTCTCTCCCAGGATCCCACAGAATTCTGGACTGCCATGTTTGATGGGTTTAAAGCCTCCTCCAGGTGCTCTTAAGTGCCTGTGCTGGTCATTTGAGGGAGGAGATGCTTGCCGTTTCCCACTTCCATTAAACTGGGCTGCAAGAGACACAATAATTACCTCTCTAGGCAAGGTTAGCAAGGACCAAAAGAGTTGCAGCACTTAGGTTTTCACACCCCACAGAGAATAAACATAGCCACTAGCATTAAGATGCTTTATCTACAAAGTCATACATATCACATAAAGTGTTTCTTACTATGCAGAGTACAGTCCTAAAACTCTCTTGCTTTTCCAGTCATAAAATCTCAACTTTTCTAAACCTTGTTATAACTACTGCTTATCTTGACATTTGATACTTTGATCCTCCAGAGTTGATGCTGTTAAACAAGTAACAGTAACAAACCTTCAGTCACCTGCCATAATTCCAAAAAGAAGTAAGTGAGAATATCAGTTTGCCTCAGGTTATAATGCATCATCCTAACAGTGATCTGGGGGCAAATCAGGCAGCAAATGTCCATATCAGAAATACTGTCAAGCAGCAAAGAATTAACAGTGCATCCACTCACATGCTGCTGGCACAAAGCTTTTGCCTTTAAAGTCTAGGAAATAGAGATGAAAAAAGAAAAATAGCCTTTCATAATTTCTCTCACCAACTACATTATTCCAAGAAAAGCAATACAACCTATTTTGCAAAGCTATAACTTATTAGAGCACTGCAACATCCATAGCCAAGCACATACTGATGATGTCAGCATCCTCATTCTACACTTAGAGATTCCACATAGCTACAATTTAAAATATTAAAGGACAGAATGTTGACAGGAACAGTGAAAGAACATACCCACACCATACTCCTGATTCTCATTGCCTTCTATGGTTTGCTGCTTCATCAAAAACTAACACTCCCAGCTGCAGATGATTGTATTTTAAAGCCATCTAGTGAGGACCAGGTAGAGAACCTTCACTGTGTCAGGAGGTAAAAATCACACTGCTCACAAGCACAAACAGCTCAATCAGCCCCTCTATGTGACTTTCAACAGCAATACTGGAGAAAAATGTTACAAGGAAAACTGAAGGGACTCCCTAAAAAACTTACAGGCCTCATGCATTTAAAAGTGAACTTAACTATAACACACAGCCAAGTAGGAGGCATGTGGGTAATAGTATTAAGTCTTTTAAAGCAGAGAGCTGCAATGTTCCAGTCCAGAAAGTTAATGCACAGAGACATGTTGGATGAGGAAAGTGTTTTGGAGCTGTTTTTTACAAATTTATTTATGCTTTTGTCATGAAGCTTAGGACACTTCCAAATCCCCCCTCTACTCAGAGAAAGTAGGCACAATTTTTTAATTGCAAAATTTGGGCAAATATATTCAATCACATTCTTAAGTATGCATGGTGCAAATATGCTGATTCTTTCTTAATAGAAACTCAGATTTAACCTCATTAGTGGATAATGAAAACTGATTAGCATAACAAGGATAAACATT
The DNA here is from genome assembly GCA_013397155.1 of Irena cyanogastra. Classification (NCBI taxonomy): domain Eukaryota; kingdom Metazoa; phylum Chordata; class Aves; order Passeriformes; family Irenidae; genus Irena; species Irena cyanogastra. The sequence goes on along the minus strand of VWZV01012746.1, from coordinate 70,933 downwards.
GCATGTGGATACTTGCCCGTGACATACATGAATAGTATTATTATTTTAACTCTAAGAAAAACACCCGGATGTAACTTGGGTACTCTCTGAAAACCAGTGAGCTTATTGTCACCTTCTGAACAAGGAACATTTTTCAGACACCAAAAACATCAGTTCACATAACAAACTCAGTTCTTACTGTTAACAGCTTATCATTACAACACAGAATCACAGAACAGCTTGAGTTGGAAGTGCAATTTATGATTATCTAGTTGCAACCCCCTAAGGGCAGGGAGACGCCACCACAGGCAGTGATTTCATCCACTAAACCGCATTATTCAGAGCCACATCCAACCTGGCTTTGAACAGTTCCAGGGACTGGCCATCCACAATGTCACACAGGGCAACCTGTTCCATTGCTTCCCCATCTTCGACTAAACAATTTCTTCCTAACATCTAATCTAAATCTCTCCTCTTTTAGTTTAAAAGCATTCCCTCCTTTGTTATCTCTATATGCTTGTGTAAGAAGTCACTAACATGATGGTAAGAGGTAGGAACTATTCTCCAAAAATAGGACAAAGTTATATTTCAGATGCTTTTGAATGTTGGGGCTTTTTTCTCTGTTTGAAACGTTCAGACACGTGTCTTTGCCTTTTCTTTTATTTCTTTTCTTTTTTCTCTGTGAATTAATTTATCAGGAAGAAGCAGTCTTGAAGAGATATTCAAGCAGATTAAAGTGACAAGTGTGACACCCAGTCAGATATCTACCCACCCAATGCTGTAATCAGGTCTGAGTTTTGGCTACTATGAATCCTCTCTTAAACAAAGATGAAGTATATCCAGCCACTGCAGGTATGGAACTGACTGCAATACCTGACACTTCCACACTCTCCCTATGGCCTCTCTTCCACTCCCCTGTAATTCCTGCCATACCTCTGTGACAGTGGCATGCCAGAACTCCCTTGCTTTAGGTCACTCAGGGTCCTAGGCAACACCTTCCCATGCAACAGCAGTAGAAGCCGGAAAAAGTCTGGCATTTATAAGTCCTCCTTCCATGAGCCCATGATCAGTGCTGGAAACTACTACCAAATGGCCTACTTAACCAGTGAGACCCTCTTTATAAGAGAGGGCCACATATTTTGTAAAGCAATACTAAGATTGACTTTACAGACTTCACAAGCATTTCCTTTACCCAAAGGTCTTCAGTGCCCACAAAACAGTTTGAAAAGGACAGATTTCTCACAAACTCATCAGAAGCCAGTGTCAGTATGACATTCTTCAGTGGGCCCTCCAATTCCCTGTGCTATCTTCTGTCTATCCAGTGGGCTCTCATCTCCATTTCTAGCCAGACTTGTGTACCTGGAAGCTACTTTGTTCCTGTTACTTTGCCAACCTCAACTCTTCTGGGCAAACCAGTCTGTTCAGATCAGCAGGAGTTCTAACAAGACCTGCTCCCTTCCCATAAAAGCCATCAAAAACACATTTTAGCTTCAGCTGTATAGCCTCCAATAAAACAACCCCAAATTTGTTTGTGAAAGAATTCCAGCTGCAGACAGTCCAAATTCTGCATTCCATTTCTGCTACACAGAGATGCATCTTTTAGCACAGCAAAATTCATAGGCTATGTACATGTTGCTCCATCCACAATGTCAGCATGACACCAGCCCCAGCCCCATCCTCAGAAGTCAGAGCACAGACACACTCCCCTCAGCCTCAGCACATTTCATAGCTTGTGAACACTTTCATTCTGACAAATCTCAAAGCCCAGGTTGGAGATAAACAGGTTTTAGCTATTCTTCAGCAACAAATCCTGAAATCTTGGCAGAAGAACATTCTTTTTACTTCAAAGACTTGCATGAGTAATTAGGTTCATGATAATTCTAGTGTTGCTGGCCATTTTGGGTTGTTTCTACGGTCTATCACCTGACAAATCAAAAATATTTGATGCATAAGTCTCTGTGTCTGCAATTCTCACGCCAAACGTCTGTTGTTCCCTCCAGATGAATTTCTCAAAATAGGAAAGTTTCAGCAGAGGGTCCCTCCAGGATCTGCACACTTCCATGGAATTGGAAGATGGCAGTTGTGGGCCTGTAAAGTGGGTCTCACCTATTGCTAGAATTTTTAATAGTTATCCCAACAGTGCACTTTTCAGAAAAATCCACTTCAACTAAAAACTGAAAAAACCCTTTCCCAGGCTACACTATGGAACCACTAACTAAATCAGAAGAGCACTTAATACATCTCAGCAGGGGGCCAACACGTCTCCACTGCAAACTTTCCACCATTTCAAACTTCAAAGCTGGACCTCTTCTTTCCTTACTTTAAACATTTGCTACTCCTAGGACGAAGATGAATTCTAGAGATACCAGATGAAACAGCAGCTTGCAATCGTGCTTACAGCCAATCCTTAGACATTTCTTTGTGACAAATAACCTTGTACCTAAAACAAATTAATCTGTAATGAATGGCAGATGTAATGAGAGAAACCGAATTAATCTCAAAAAGTGTTTACTCTTCTTATTTTAAATAAGAATTCTTCATGCTGAACCTGCAAGTAAACCAACCATATCATAATACTATTTAATTAAACCTCTTTTTAGTCTATTAATTCTGTAAAGGAATATTTTGCTTCATCTGTTTTCATAACTGCATAGTACTTGAAAGAATATTTACACATAAGCCAATCATAAAACCTTGTATTGGACTGACCTTGTTAATTAACAGTTACATGTAAAAACTGAAAAGTAGATATAAAAAAATTGACAAAACTAAGATTCTTTATTTTAAAACAACTGAAAAAACCCTATTTCAGAATTTACCTAAAGACCATAAAAGTGGGCACGAATGTGAATTCAGAGCTTAAGACAAGAGCCAAGGGAATTAAAACTCATCAATCTCATATAATATGACCAATACATGAAGGATAATGTCTATGATTTACATATGCACATATATGACTCTTAAGACTTAACTTTTAAAACTAATAATCCAGCCTCTGTAGCTGCTGTAATACTATTTGACAAATTTGTGAAATGTGATCTCACTGGAGACAGAGGTATACTGATCCCACAGCTTGTATCTCAGCATCATTAAGCAATGAAGTTGCTGGTTTTTGAAAGAAAAATTACCGACCTTTTGTGGGAAGTTATGTGATCAGATCAGGTTGTTTATCCAGTCATTTCTTCCCACAGGATGAAAAGAATCTGAAGATGGAGACTGCAAGAGCTCCTTGAACAATTGTTTCCAATGCTTAACTGTACTTGCAGAGGAAATACCAACTTGAGTCACAACCTCTACTGATTCATCTTATCTCTCATCTTCCCATCACACACCTGCTCATTTGTGAAGAAACTGGCTCCACCTTATTGAGGATCTCCTCATAAGCATTAGAAAGCTCCCATTTATGTCCCACCCAAAGTTTTCTCTTCTCTAGGCTAAGCAAGCCCAGCTCTCTCAGCATCTCTTCACACGTGCCATCATGTATTAATACAACATTGTCATTTTGTTGGATCTGTGCTAACAAAAACCTTTATCAACATCCCTGTTACATCAGAATCCTGCCACAGCATTACGCATAGTTCAAGAAATAGGAAGTAAAGAGGAACAGTCACTTTGTTTCATCCACTGGCTTGCTCCTATTCGCACAGGCTAGCATGCTGCTAGCCTTCACCATGGTGAGGAGCATTGCTAGCCACATTTAGTCCACTTTCCCCCAGGACTGTTTAAGCCCCTTCTAGCATCTCAGCAAGTCAACCAGATCTAGGTCTATATCACTGCAGGGTGTTAGTTTGCTCCAGATGCAAGTCTTTGGGTCTGTTCTCATTAGGTTTTGTAAGCTTGTCATCAGTCGATTTCTCCAGCCTGTTCAGGTCCCTCAGAATGGCAGCTTTGCACACACCCTCCCCTTCCTTGGCTGTTATTCCAAGTTTGATAAGGGGCATTTCCTCTCCTTCTGCTCTTGGTTACTAATAACTATGCTAAACATGAAGGGTTCCAGAACATATCCTTGGAGGAATCACACTTGTAACCAGATTCTAGGAAGAGTATGAATCACTAACACTACTCTTTGAGGTCAATGACTCTGGTAGGTTTTCACAGATCTACTAGTCCACCCATCTGGGCTACAACATTCCAAACACAGCTGATGCCACCGCACAACATGCTGAAAGCTAAAGTCAACACAGATGACACCTACTGCTCTCTTTCCATTAAGAGATCTAGTAGTTTTAACACAGAAAGCAAACAGGTTTGTCAAGCAGGATTTACCTAGGGTAAATGCACACTGACTACTCAGTAATCATTGCTCATCTTCCATGCCTGCTCCCAGAGCCACATATCTTTTCTTCCTGCCTCATCCCCAAGATTTCATCACACTGTCCCTTTGAGAATCACTCCACAATTTCAGGACCCTGCAAAGCAACTTCCTCATCATAGAGATACTCAACAATAAACACTATCTACATCCCATCCATTAAAATTAGGGTAGGGACAAGGAGCAGGAGAATCACAAGTTTTACTTATATGAAGAAGTGCTAAGATGACTGACAACAGGTTGGCTGAAGTACCAAACAAGAAGTGCAGTGTTCTGTAGTTTTGCAGCAGGTAAAGATTTGAAATGACCCACATTCACTTTTCAGACATTTCTTCACACATACGTACACAAAAGAGCAAAAGTATTTGCTTTACCCCAAAGGCAAGTATATATGGTATAACCATGAGAGAGAATTTTGAGGCTGGAATCTAGGAATCCTACCTGCCAAAGCTGGGATGGTGACTTTGTTCCACTCCCATGGCTGATCATACTCATCTGCAGGCCTGTCATCATCCTGTGGCAATTTGCTTTCTCGTAAATGGCGACTCACCACACTTTCAGAATCGGATTCCACACCACTGCCTTCTGGTTCATAGGGTGTGTCATAGAGCTGCATGTTTTTCGGATGGGACTTCATGCCTTCCTGCTGTTGAAACTCTGTTGGCAAGGAGGAAAATTGCATCAGAATCACTACTAATCATCTCTTATCATCACAGTCTATAATTTTAGAGCATTCAACTTCCACCCATTTCTTAATAGGCATGTAATTATAGAGATGACAAGCTTGTACAAGACTTCTAAATTCTACCTCTACTTGGTAACTGGCTGGAAGCAAAAGTTTGCTCCAGTTAACAACCACAGCTTCATGCCTCCACCAACATTTCCCAGGTTGTACAGAGCCAGATTGCACGAAGCACATAATCCCTGTCAGATGGTAAAAAGGACACTCACAAACAACTGTACATAAATTCCCAAGAACACTGAAATTCGTGCATAGTTGGCTCTTCAGGAGATGGTTCTGAAGTGAAATTTGAAAACACAAAGAACATAAAAAAATAAATCCCACTGTACAATTGCATATGCTGATAAAAAAAAATTGTCTGCATTTACACCTACAGAATATTGGCAAAAAATGAACTAGGACTAGAGTAAGAAAACTAACAAAAGCATTAGAGCTTATCTCACATCAAGGGGGTTGTAACCTCAGCTCCTGAAAAGCAGCCAGAACAAAACCTTCTTGGGCAGAATCACAAGAAGTAGTAAGAGAAACAAGCACAAGAGGTGGCTCAAGAGATCCAAGTGGTACATTGTGTGTGCCTTCTTCCCCTCGTTTGAGTTGCAGCCTTGGGATGGGTTACCAGGTAGGTCATGGGAAGTGTCTTCATTCTCTGGAGTTTACAGAGCCTTGGTTAGGCAAAGTCAGTCCCTCCATTCACAGATACAAAACTGGGTGGAGTGAGTGACAGACCAGGTGGCTGTGCTACCTTTCAAAGGGGCCCAGAGACACTGGAAAATGGCAGCTAACAGGCTAGAAAGCTGCTCAGCAGAGAAGGACTTAAGGGTCCTGTACGGCAGCAAGTCAAACATGAGCCAGCAATGCACCCTCACAGGAATGAGGGACAGCCCAACCTGGGGTGCATCGGGAGTGCTGAATACAGATCAAGAGATGTGATTCCTCCCCTCTACTAGCACTGGTGAGGCCACATCTGGACTGCTGGGTCCAGTTCTCATCTGCCCAGCACAAGAAAAACACAGAATACTGCAGGAAGTTTCAGCAAAAAGCCGTGAAGCTCAATAATGGGACTGAAGCACTTTCCATATGAGTAGAGACTGAAGGAGTTGAGACTTGCTAGCGGGGAGAAAATAAGTTTTAGTGGGAACATTATCAATGCATATAAATACCTGATGGAAGAGAGAGAAGAGGGAGACAGACTTTTATTGACAGTGCCCAGTGACAGGCCAAGATACAATAGGCACAAGTCAAAATATATGCAATTCCATCTGAACACAAGAAAACACATTTTGACTATGATAATGGTCAAACATAGAAATAGGTTGCCTGGAGAGGCAATGAAGAATCCATCTTTGGAAATATTCAAGATCTGACTGGACATAGTTATGGGCAACCTATTCGAGCTGAACCTGCTTCAACAGGATTTTTTTATTAGATAATATCAAGAGGTCCCTTCCAACTTCAGATGTGTGATTATACTGACCACTGCAACAACAAAATAAGAACACCAACAATGTAGCAAATTCCCAAGTTATGGAAAGACTCAGAGAGAGAACTTTTAAGCTACAAATGAAGCAAAGATCTAGAGCAATTCTCTCTGTTAAAGTAACAAAAGTCATGAATCAATTAATATATCAACATGAATATTAAAATCAAGTAACTTCTCCAAACCACTTCAAAGCACAGTGAAAAGTCTGCAAAACGACAGTGCCCTTATTCCTCGGGAAAAAAAAATACATTAAAAATATGGTAAATTTGAATAAATGTACACCAAAATTGATGGTACAAGCAAGATACATCCTGTTAATTTCTAGTTATGAACAACCACATCAAGAAAAAATGCTGCACTGAGAAAAAACTGTAATAGAAAGAATACACAGCTCTCTTGAATACTCTGGTTTAAAAAGATAAACATTTTGTTTTTTCTGAAGTCAGAAAAGTGGCATATATCCTTCTGTGTTTCCGTATTTTGGACCCAGTCAATGCTACACCAAGAAATGTGCATTTCTGAGGAACAGAACCCAAATTAGTTGCAAGTGCCAAACAAAAATCTGTGTGCCAAATACAGCTACACAACTGACTTTGTGTGTGAGCATATTTCAGTACAAGAACTCTTGCCTGACATTTTTCTTTGACCCAGAAAACCAAAGCATCAGGCCATACATAAAAGTTTACCAGTAAATAGAAGGTGGTTCATGTTCAGGGAGCATAATTAGAAAAAATTATGAACACTTGATTCTAAAGCAGAAAGGTTTTTCTAGGAAAAGCTACAACCGAGAGGGAGGGAAGTGCAGGGCCAGGAGTTGGACTTAATGACCCTTGTGGATCCCTTCCAACTCAGCATATTCTGTGATATATAAAAACATATGCATGTATGCACATACACTTATACACACATACCTCCAATCTCTTTTGTAAAACTTTGTACAAATTCACATTTGAGAATATTTGTAAATAAAAGTAATTTTACTAAAAGCTAAATCAGAAAAAGTTCCTTTCAATAAATGACAGCACAACTGAATCTGTACCATAAGCAGTATTAGCATTATACACATTGATAGCTCAGAGCAAACTTGATTTTTCAAGAATCAGATAGTAGAAGACAACAAAATATTTGTGATTAAGCATGTCCCATGGTAATTTTACAGCCTCTAACACTGACAGCTCTAAGGGCTAAAATAGTCTTTGGAATAATTAGGAAGTCAAAAACTATGTTAATTTAACTTTTTCTTTAGAAATTCACTTTGATGAACTATATAATTTGAATTCTTTTTGCTGATTAAAAGTACATTTGTATAGAATTCAGCATTAAGTTAATAGCTAACAGAAGAAGTAACAATTGAAGTTTTGAAAGCACTAATTTTGCTAGCAGTCTGGAAGGCTCCCACAGATAATTCTTGTTCTCACAGATCAGCAGTTATTACAGAATCAGGCTCCAGAAGTTTGGGCTCCTGTGGTTCTTGGTGTAAAACCAAGAACCCGAGCAGGAGCGGTACCAAAACTAAGACAACACTATGAGATATAAGACTCAACTTGACATTGCTCTTCCCACTTGGTGAACAATTCTGATACTCACATACAGAAAAGAGCTCCACAGGACAAGAAGCCACATCAGCCACACCAAAAGCCTTAATAGTCCTAAATAATTCAACAGGATTACACACAGACACACTGTATTCCCGAAAATAGTTTGGAGAGCATTAGGGGATATATCATGAGGGGAGCAGAACAGCTATGCAGCCAACAAAAAGAAACGTTGAAAACATTACTGCTTGCTTACCAAACCCAATAGGTGAACTTCTCCAGCTTGCCTTCCAAAAGGATGCAACAGACTAAAACACAACCAGATCATTCCATAATGGCCAGATGCCAATAGGTATTTCCTTCATCTCAAACTCAAGCATGTAGTAACAAGAGGTCAAACAATGTAGTTGCACTATTAAAAAAAATTCTGGTAATATAAAAGCCCATTTTCCCAAATCAAGTACACCTGTAAATGTCACCAGGCCGTACTAAACTAAATGCCATTTTACAGCCCCCTTTTAACATTTCTTTTGATGAAACACTAGATAAGCAAAATACAGGAGTCTTACTGCCACAATCACGTAAAGAATGTCAGTTACAGAGAGATTCCCTGAAGTTAAGGGCTTGCAAAAGTTTTTGTTCTCCTGTGTGGTGGAAGACAATGAACAATCACTCTGAGCAGGTTGGGAAGCAAAGACGGGTTCCTGCATCACAGTAACAGCACATCTTGCTAGTATGTATCTAATATGCATGAAGAGTCTTAACCCACAGGAGACAAAATCACTAACATGTCAATTCCCTGATTTTTCCAACCTTTTAAACAAATCACAGCATCAGTGGTAAGACATAGGTGTTTCTTCATCAGTCTAACAGGAATCTGTAATTTATGCATGCTCCACTGAAAACCAAGGAAAACTATAATGCAATTGGATACAGTCACATCAACTTACAGATTGATCAACAGCAGCACAATAAAGGTGTTTTGACTTGCCAGTATGTCAGATTTCAAAGTGCACTGGCCCACATATATTAGGTACAAAAGTGATTAACCAGACCCCTCTCTACCTCAGCTACAGGTTTCAAGACTGGTGCCAAATTAAAGTGACAGTCCTACCAGTCCTCAGCTGCTTTCTCGGGCCAAAAGCCCTGTCCTAGTGAGACAAATAGGACTATGAAGGTCTCATGCTGGAAGCAGTAGTAAGATACAGGGTCAACTTTTGCAAAGCTACCACTGAAATTGACTTCTAAGCAAAGCACAAGGGTTATCAACACCCTTTGTATCTGACAAGCCTAAGAGCAATACTCAGGAGAGAGAACAGAATTCTTACGGAAGGGATTTTACAGGGGACATTTAGCTGCACTCAGCTCCATTCAACAGTACAGAACTCACAGTGTTTATCAGTGGCCACATTGCTGAATAAAGCTTAATCCTGTTTCAGAAAGCATGAAACAAAATACTTGGAAATACTCCTAACTCCAACAAGCAGCTGTTGCTAGAAACCCTTTAATGTAAGTATAATGATTTTCAAGGTCATTTTTGCATGCAGTTAAATTTGTTCAAATACATAGTTATTTGCAGGAAGCCCAGTAGATTTTTCATTCACTTATTACATTAGCATGTAAACACTATGCTGGAATAAAGTTGTAACAGAGGACAGCTGTCAAGCTGTCAGCTTGAAGAATTTCTGTCCTCCTACCTCTGGATTCAGACTACAGGTCTCCTTCAGAGGGTTGCTTTTCCTCTGCTCTTTTTCCAGAAGTCAGCATTTAAACTATTTCAATCCCACTGACCTGGATTTAGTTTCCCACTAACCAAATAAAACCCACAACCTGCTATTAACTACATGCAAAACTGTAACCAGTCTGCAGTGAACACCAAATACTGTGCTGCTATTCTCACTGAACACATTTGTGTCACTCAAATCTACCAGATAATTCCAGTGACAAGGATCTCAACACTAAAGCGACTCTATCTGGAACTCACAAAACTTTCTAAGGCACACAAACCAAACATTTATCATCAGAAAAATACAGGTATTTTTTGCAAGCAAGCAAACCTTAGCTGAGTCAACTTCTTGCATCTTTTCTTCCTATAGACACAAAATTCGCCATAGGGAGAGGGAATGCTTCTGCAGTGAGAGAACAGGCCAACCTGCCTTTAACTAGGATAGTCAGAGCAGAATTAAGAACAGCAGAACTTTTGGAATGTAGATTCAAACACTTTATATTCAAAAGCCCTAAAAAGGAAGTCCACTAAGTGTTTGGGGACTTACTATAAGCACACTGGCTTTCTGTGGATAAGCCTGGGAAAAATAAAATACCATCTTAACAAAAAAAAAAAGTTTGTGATAACGTAAC
>VWZV01012746.1:6660-60506 GCA_013397155.1 Irena cyanogastra | reverse complement strand
CAAGGCCTGTTTGTGGACAACGGCCAATTGCATTCCTTGGATTTTCAGCTGTCCCTGAAAACCAGAAGTTATCAGTGGAAGCAGAAAGAAACTTGAAAATGCTCAGGTTCACACTGAGAGGTACTAGTTGAGTATCTGATGCACTTCCCCCAACATTATCCTGACAGCCAGGCAATCACTAGCAGGTAAAGGTCACATCAGGGCCAGATCTGATCACAGACAACAAAGTCACATCTGCAGGAGTGCTTGCTATCAAGGCATAAGCTTTTCTGAAACGGCCCAAACCTCTGCTTTACACATGTTCTGCTCTTGAGGCCTCTAATGGAAAATCACTGAACTGGCAAGTAATCACATTGAAGGGCAGTGAGCTGTTTGCTCCAGGTGTATGGGTAGGCAACACATCAACCAGTAACTTGCCAGTTTGCCGTAGGCATAAGGAGATTAATGCAAAGATCACCCTGATATGAACATTTGCTTCCATTGAATTAATTCCCAGATAAACAGGTCAAAATACTCAGCCAACTGCTTACTTATCCAAGCCTCACCATTACTGTTTCTTTTCACATCCATTTTGGAAAGACGGTCTGAAAGTATTTCAGGACTTGTGGTGCAGAATTCTCATTTTATTACTGCAAAGCCTATTCACTAGAGAAGCAAAGTTTTACGTCTGTTCAAATTGCACCTCAGGCACCAGAAATCAAACTGCTTTTTCCTCTGCTTCCAGATCCAGCTGGATGCCTCCAACTGCTGGGATACAGGGGAACATCAATTATATTCCAGTGGCAAGGAGGGCTGTTTTCCTGGAACATCAATTATATTCCAGTGGCAAGGAGTGCTGTTTTGCTTTGAGACTGCAGCAACTGCCACTCAATGATAATTATTCCAGATTCTGCTTCAGGAAAAGCTGGATATGAAAAGATCTTCCTTCCTTCATCTTTTCTTCCAAACAGAAGCCAAGTGACTCAGAAGTGAGCCACTTTCCAGGAATGAACAGACATTTGTTCCCCTGTTCCCTGTGAGGGCTTGGCATAACCGCATGATGTGAAAACCAACATCTTCACATTGCCTGCATCATGCCGGAAATACCACTGAAGTCCAAGTATGACTCATTACCCCAGGAAGAAGCATTCAAAGCAACCTTACATTCCAACAATCCTGATAAAGAAAAGTTGTTAGGCCAGTCAGAGCAGGGGCAGGCAGGGAGAAGACCGTTTATGATAAGTATCAATAAAACAGCAAACAAGCCCATTAATATTTTCCATGGAAGATATGTACTGAATTAAAACAAGCAACCACTACCCTGCCCAAGAAGATAGGAAGCACACATTTGTCTTTGTGGGTAGGAAGGGTGAGGAAGAGGAGGGGTGGGTGTTGGTGGAGTCAAAGGATGCTGATTATAAAAAACAAAACACAAGGGAAGAAAACCTTAATCTTGGTGGCCTGGAAGGACAGCCATACTGCTTCTAAAGGACATGAAAATTATCTTTTGAGATGTATTTCTCTTTTGGCAGAGGCAAAGAAATAAAAAAATTAAATGTCTTCAGTTCCCTGGCAGCAGAAATTTATTCTATAAAGCCTTCCCCCTCAACATCATATTTTCAGATAAGTAAGCTGTGATTAACTGTTTAACTGTCAGTTTAAAATTCTTGATTTATACAGACTTTGTGTCTTTGGAGGTGCTTTGATGCTGCTGACCTACTTACTCCTTGCATATTTTTCAGTAAGACTCTGAAGAGGAGTAGATATGCCCTTTTTATTCAGGTAAGGGGACAAAGAAGCCAAAAAACTCTGCAAGTTTGTACGTTTACTGCTGCTTGACCAAGAGCTGACTCCAGATGCTGCTACAGTCAGTTACATCACAGTGCTATATTCCTGGTTTGTTTGTAGGTTTTCTTGACCTGCCAGGAGTACTGACCTTTGGGATTCAAGGATCATTGTTTCATGGCCTAAACAGAGCAATCCAAGCGGCAACGATGCAAACTAAAAAACTCAAGATCCTCATTCCATACTCCAAAACTTCTACGCTGTGTAAAATAAAATTCATTTCTTGTGGTAAGAGGGAACAGAAGCCCTCTGGGAAACAGAACGCTGTGCTGGGATTTCTGTGTACAAGGGTTCTCATCAGCCCAGGGCACAAACTACAGCGTCTCAAAAGATTTGCTTTAAGATTAGCACCAGCAGAATAAATTCTCTTGAAAGCCATCCTCACACCAAAGTCTAAAGGCCTATTTTAAACAAGCCAGAACTGTCCCATGTCAGGACAGAGAGGTTTGTAGTGAATATGACTCCTGCAGTTAGATCAGTCCTGCTGCTCATGACTGCTACTGATGCTCCCCCTGCCCTTGCCAGTGCTCTTCATGAACACAGTATCTCACCTTCACAGGAATCACACCTTGAGAGAGGACAGGAGTGGAAGAAGAAACCATACATAACTTATATGCCCTTCAAGACTCACACTGAAGGAAGGTATTTTCTTTGCATCATGTCTGCCTGTGAGAGTCTCTGTTTGCTGAAAGCTTACTCAAAAGAATCAAATGAGATAAGTGCTGATCAAAATTATTTTTAAATGAGTATAAATATATACATATTTATATACTCAGGATGATATTGCAAGGAATAACCAAATGTGAGCAAAAGGGAGTTTATACAATCAAGACAAAATATTCAACTGTTTCCTGAGAACTGGAAGTTTAATTCTGTGAGAATTATGCATAAGGGAGTTATCTTTTCTGCATGTAACTGACTTTGAGCACAGCCTCCTAGGGATGTGGGAGAGGGCAGAGAAGGATAAGCAGATAGAGGCCTCTGTGATACAAATAGTGGGAAGAAGTTCCCTACAGGTACAACTTACACGGTACAGTAAGGCAGAAGATTTTTGTAGCCAGAAGAAATGCCATATCTGATTTAACAAACTCAGATGAGATGTATTCTCAGCCAGATGAGACATGTTATCTTCTTTTAGCCACCTGCTAGCATTTGCTATAGAGTGCAAGGCAGGGAGAAGAACTGCTACTTAACAATTCCTACAACAGATTCATTCCATAGACCTGGTGGCTACATCATTAAGAAGAACACAGAAATGTGAATTGTGCATTGTTTTCATCCAGCCTGTGAATGATTTGTGTCATCATGATTAAAAAAAAAAAATCAAAAAACAACCAACCAAAAAAAGCCGCAAAAATCTCCAACTGCCAGCTGAAAACATAGCCTGAAACTTTCCTGGTGGCTAATGGCCATTATTTTATCTTTATCAGTAATTTTTTAAAAGAAAAATGCTAAGAAAACAAAGACAAGTCAAAGCTTTGGAAGCAACATCTCATGTATTTGCAAGAGCTCTTTCCCTCCTCTTTCCCCGACCAGCACTCCAGGAAGAGCAGGCACTATCAATACTGTTTCCTCCTTTGGCAGGACTTAAAAGCCACACAGCATCTGCATGCTAAACCATCTGGTTTTTCTCCTGTTCGCTGCAAGGAACAGCCACTGTGATAATTTGCAATTTTCCAACTGGCAAGTTGCAAGCAGCAGAGATCAGCCACCAGGGTTATTTGCAATTTTCCCCACTTTTACATGCTTTCCCCAAGGGAATTATTGTCCTAGTTGCAATCTTTCTGTTCTGACATTCAAGCTGAGTCACAGGGATAATCTAGGAACTCTGATCAGCACCTATGCACTTAATGAAGATGAATCACCGCCTCTTGGACATACAAGCATTCAAATATAAGTCCAAATATTAAACTCCAATGTAAATTTAAAGTCTCGCACCGTCCTGCACATGCATACTGTAAGGATCATTAATGTAGACGTAAAAAATGGTTTGCATTTGCTGTTCAGCCCTGGAGAAAAAAATGTTTAATTTAGAATTCTACCTTCCCATGATTAGATGAAGAAAGCTGCTCAGCTGTCATTACATGCAACCATAGATTTTACTCATCACAAACCAAGGCCTTGCACAAATTAAATGACAGCTGACAGCACAGAAAAAGTGACAGATATGAACACTGAAATTACTAGGAAAATGTTTCAACTCATCCTCTTTGCCTATGATCTCTTTACTCATTGTGTCAAGTAGGTCAGCAAGGGATTGATGGAAGGAGAAACTTGTGTCTAACATCTGTAGGTTTCAAATGCTCTGCGCTGAGCTGTGCAGCTGCTAATATTCAGTACCTCGCCCGTGTTTGCAGATTTATCTGTAGTTATTATACTACTCAGGTAAACCCTAATGGGATGTCCATTCCTAGTTAAAAGCCCACTTGCAGAGTAATCTGTCAGTTACACGGTGTGGGGTTTTCCCCTTGGACAAGACTCACACAACAGTAGAGAACATGCAGCACTGTTTGAATATACGCAGTATACAGTCTATCACATCATCACTCAAGAGCATTTGTGCTTACACTGATACATAACAGCAAATAAATCTGGTTAGCATTCAGCACAGGATCATTAAGAACAGGTGCTTTAAGAAAGCAAACGACATTCATACGCAAACATCATAAATCAGTACTTTTTTTTCCACTTCTTGCAATGAAGTATCACAAATCTGGAAGAGCAATATTTAATATTTTCCAATAAGGTCAAGTCAGAAAATGTCATGTTATAGAAATTCATTGCAATCATGATCCTGATGCATACAAGTGACTCAACACTTTCTGGCAAATTTTCCAGCTAAACTCTTACTTTCTAATACGCATCTCTAAACCACCAACCAGTGAACATGGAAATGTTTATAATGCACAAAAACCACACCCATGGAGACAATTGTGGAAGGCTGTATTTTTTCTGGGTTTTTTTGTTATTTGTTTTAAGAGAGAGATACAAAAAGATTCGTTAAAAAATAGTTAGGAGAGGCTGTCTTTTGTTGTGATCCCAGGATCTCAGTGATGGTGCACATAACAGCCAAAGTAAAGGGCAATAGTATGTGCTATTCAGCAAAAATATAATACAAAGTCAAGGGTATATATGAAAGACATCATCTTTTTTTTTAAGTTCACCTCACTCTTCCCTTTCTATTTCAACTGAGGCAGCAGCACAGACACCTTGAAGACAATCTCAGGCTGCATTAGAGCCATAACTGCTGCTGCAGGACTTGCTTAGAAAAAGCTCACACTTTTCTGTCTTGCAGCCCTATCCCAGACAAGCGCAACTATTGTTCGATTGCACAAAAGACAAGAGCTACAACAGGACAAAACCCACTGCTTCAACATAGTGATTTTCAAAGTATCCACAGAAAATGAATGCAGAACTGAAAGCAAGCAGAGTTCCTTCAGGAAAACCTAATCTCCCCCAGGTTTACCTGCATTGCTCTTAATTGTTGGTGTAACCTGCAATAGCATCAGTTTTGCATGCCTACATCCTGCTTCATAAAACCAAGATGTATGTGGACTCTCCCACTTCAAGGCACCAACACATGTACTGAAACTGAACAACGCACAGCCTTGTTCAAGCCCAGATGAAGACTGAGTATTTCCATCTTCTATTTGCACATTGGTGTTATTCAATAAATTTAGTCACAGTAGCACAACACAGTCTATCAGCAAGCAGAAACACACTGAGGGCTTTCTAGGTCTTTACCTGAGTAGGGATAACAAAGGTAAAGGTTATCAGCACACCAAACACTCACCAAAACCAGATGAGGCTTACCTGACCTTAGCCAGAAGAACAGGCTACTCCTGAAGGCAACTGCCTCTAATAATTTTAGCAGCCAGAATGATAATGAACAGCTGGGTTTGCATAGATGTTTGAGCTCCTCCAAAAGAGCATTTTCAAGCAGAGCTCTTCATAGCCAGAAATGAGAAAAAGAGAAAAGCTGAAAAGATGTCTTTACCACTCTACACAAAATACAAAGAGGACAAATATTGTGTTTCTTACCACTTCTCACTGAAGCTCATTCTACGACACTCAAGTGAAGCCACATAAAATTGCTAGTAAACTGATGTGGCAAGATGTACAGCCTCTGTGGCAAAAGCAGACACACAACTAACCAGTTGAGTCATCAACTCTCATTTACTTTTAACTATATGAAAACACTCATCTGGTTTGGGTTTCCTAACTGAAAAAGGCACAGGAGAAACTGTAGCTACTACATTAGTGCTGATGTCAGAAACAGACTTCATTTACTGAAGGTTTCACTCATATTTTGCCACTAGGGATTTCCAGAGTCTGGATGCAAAACCAGCAGGCAAAAATTTTATTCATTTACTAGCAAGCTAAGCACAATAAAGATGACAAAACATCAAAGCTGAAAGGGTATCTTGTTCCTTCAAAGAACTATTCTGTTTACCATATGCTTAACTAATACTTCCTGTACCAACTTTTTTGAGCTTACCTAACTCTTCTGTACAGTGCAGATAAAAAACCCAAAGTGATTTCAGTAAGTGAGAATATAATATGAAAGAATGATCAGGAAAGTTCTTCTGAGAAAAAATTCTCATTAGTTTGGGAGGGGGAGAAAAAAGGACCCCCAAGCAAGACCTTTGAGTTGAACACAGCTATCTGGGGAAAGGCAGAAATTCCTTCTGATTTGACAGTATGTGTAATGTCCACTAGTTGTCTTTAAAAAACAACAAATCCAGGTTAGGCTAGAAATTCCCAGGGTTGTCATCCTGACACCAGCTTGTTTATTAACATGCTTAAACATTTTTAGATTTTATTTGGCTAAAAGCCTCTTTGCAAAAGAATAAAAGGAAAGAGAAGAGGAAAACAAAGAATAACTGAAGATACATACAAGCATGACAAGGGATTTTTGTATCCCTTTTTGTCCCAAGTGCATGTCTTCTTTTTTCTTTTAGTATCACCATGACATTTCCATACAACAAATCCCTGTAAAACTCATCAGCGACAGTCTACATCTCCCATACACTGCTGATTCTTCATGTAACAAATTCTCCACATTCTGCTTTTGAGCCATGTTGCAAGAAGCAATAGAGCTGGCACCAGTTTGAGAAGATTGAGAGCTGAACTGATAAGCCAGCAAGATGTATCTCTGATATCCACCTGCCTAATAAAATAACACTCCTCCCAGTCAGATCCAAAAATGAGTTTACAGTGTTCTTTTGCTGTGGCAGACCACAATGGTATCAGTCACCTATGCTTCCATCATACCTCCACCTGGAAAGCACCCAGAACTCCTGCCAACAGAGTCCAGAAGTGCACATACAGGCCAAGTGCAGTCTGGAAGCCATCTGTTCAGCCTCTGCTCCTTCCCCCCACAAAGTGATAGTGAACAGCTGTCAAGAGTCATACTCCCTTGCTGCAACAGCAAGCTTTCAGCAGGGATTCTGCCCATCTAGGGTTACCTCTGCAAAACCAGAGTATTTGTGGATAAGCCCCTGCTCAAGCTACATTTCAGCAGACTGTTTCCTTGCGCCTCACAGTCTCCTGCCTGGTCTTCCCACACAGTTTAGGTCTTTAAGGTCTCCCCATAAAAGTTTAAAAGGATCAGTATTGGGAACATACTGTCATGGTGGTGAAGCTGGAAATTGACTTAGACTACACAAACACAGGTACCAGCAATCACAGCTGCTTCTCACTTTCACAAATCAGGCGCAGGATGATAAAACAAGCTAGGTTAAACAAGATTTTAGGAAGTGGAAGTCATCTTGTTCAACATCCTACTCAAAGCAGGTTTTAGCTATGGAGTCAGACAAGGTTACTCACATTCTGGTTTCTCAGTCCAGTCATGAAAAATTCCAAAGACAGAGACTACAAAATCTCATTAGGCAACCTTCTCCACAATTTGACTGTCCTCATAGTGAGATTTTTTTTTTCCCTGCATTCAATTAACCTCTTATTTCAGTTTGTGTTCACTGCCCCTAAGCCTTTCCCGGCATGGAAAGAACAGATGGAACACTGGTTAAATCACAATGAATCACAGTCTACAGAGGTCTGATTACAAGAGAAAATGCAAAGCAGTTTCATTTTTTATTTGCTTTATCCAATTTAAGGGTTTATACAACTCATACCAATCTCTACAGGGCAGGAAGAGGATCCCTTCATGGCCATATACATTCATATTCAGGCATATTCTACCTAAGAGAATCCTTTGCACCAAGATGTACATCTTTTCTATCCCCCTAGATGACCAGAGAAGTGAGACACCTTCGAATTCAACATACATAGTACTAGAGGGTAGGAGCTGAGGAGAGGAGGGTAGAGGTGAGATGGGAGATTAAAAGGACTCGAAGAGGTCAGCAGGAGACAATGAGAAAACAGTAGCTCTTTCACCTTTGTAACCAAAAGAATACCAATATTCCAATTTACTGAATTCTTTTCTCTCTAGGGTCACAGTTCTCTTTTTCATATTTCTCAAGACACAGCAGTTGGAGTTTTAAAATTACAGATCCTCTTGGACCACACAGACCTCAGTGCTATTTAAACTGCTGCCAGAAGCATTGTTGTCGTGAAGGGACAGGCAATTCACATCCTATATTATCCATCACTGTTCTTAAGAAAAGCAGTCCAAAATCTTGAAACTTATCTGGGGATGAAAAGGATGGAGTAGAGGGAAGAACTGTGGTAACTGGCAGGTGGAAACAGTCAAAGAACCAAAGCAGCATATCAAGAAAAACAAATAAAACTCCCTATGCCACAGGCAACACTGCATGCAAAGCACATGTAGGCACCAAGGAAAAAGCACCTGCATAATTACACATGTTGCTTGTATTAGGAAAGCAGATGGTTAGTTTGACAAAATCTATCTTGATCAAAAGTGGCTTGAAACTACTGCTTCTTTGTCAACACAAGTCTTCCATGCAAGGGAGAAATAGCATTTTGCAGGCGAGCATTAAATAGCATTTTGACCTCATTGGTTTCTCCTTCCCAAACATCCAAGCATCCATTCCTTCACTTTGCCTTTTATGCAAGTACGTAGGCCAGATTCATCAGACAGTGAGCAAGTAAATGGAATGATGTTACAGTCCTTCAACAGGCATCCTCAAGTACTCTACTATAACTCTGATGTACATTTCCAAAGTTCTGGACATCTTGTTTCCATCATTTTGGGCATAGACTTTGTCTTAATGAGAACAAGAGTCAAGAAACTGTGAAAAACTCAATTTTTATTCAGGCTTGTGACTCAAGTTTCACATTTAGTCCATTTCCAGACTACACCAAATCAAAAGAGCAAGATGAAGCTGTTGAAAGAGAGGAAAAAAGCACACAAACAAAACCAACATTAAATTAAACTTGTAGTATTAAACATTAGAGGGAACACCTTAAATCTTTCTAGGGGAGGAGACACCTTTAAACATAAAGAAACTGTATTAATTTTATGCAGAGCTGGTTTCTAACCCAGTGATGCACCTAGTATATAGCAACCACAACACATCACAGTCTCTCACTACATGAGAAACTAGGCTCTTTCCTTTCTGGCTTTATCTTCTCACAATCACTGATAGGGTACAAAGTGCGCACGAAGGTAGGAAGAGAAGTGCTGATGATCCTGGCAACTGGACATGCTTCCAAACTGGTAGTGTTTCACGGCACATGTGAGATTGAAGCAGGTCCAGCACTATTTCAAACATCCCTCAATTCATGCACGTTAGACCTAATGCCAAGGAAGAAATTCTCTTCTATAATTGTTCCTAGACAATTTCTTCCCTTTAAATCATGGCCCAATGGAATGTATGTTCAAATTTCAAATTAAGTAAGAAACAACTTGAAATAGATGCTGAAGCCCAGGAGGTTTTTAGTTAACATTGCATCTAACATACTTTAAAGAAGAAGCACACCTGTTCAGAGCATATGTCCTCACTTCTCATGAGCTGCAGGGAATTTTGCACTACAGGATAGCAGCAGGTGACAGTAACACTAGCCCTATGCTCCAAACGATGGGAATGCTCAAAACACATCAGACATCCCTCCTTTGTCACTTCTAGGAAGAGCTGCCCAAGATCTCCAGTGCTGCTCTACAAGAAACTCCCAACATGCAAATAAAACCATCCTCTCAGCAATCACAAACTTACTTCTGTGTGCCACTGATCATCTTCAAATCCTACACAGTGGCTCTCCACATTGCAAATGCTGAGATGGGAGCACATACACATTGAATTTCAAGAGTGAAGAGTTCCCTTGCACTTTTCCACACTTTTAAGGGAAAAAAAATATCTTAAACTTTTTCTACTGGAATGACCAGCATGTGGTCTATTCATGTTGTCTGGAAACCGGATGATAATGGTGCTAATGAGGAATTCACAATACCACATAAGGTGCATTGACAATGGACTGATTCTCATCTGGGGCTGATTTCCAGTCACGGCTAGCCTATTGTTAGATCCTTAAAGAGAATTAGAATTGAAACACACAAATGTAAGAACAAGAGAAAGAGCTTAAAGTTTTTTTGAAAAATGCCAGCTGTTGAGCTTAGTGGACAAACACACTGCTTCTTCTGTGTTGGCTACAGCTGTCTGCCATGCTCAAGTACAGACAGACAGCAAATTTTACATAGAGCCACTACAGTGCTTAGAGATCTGGCTAGCTTGCTAGGCTCAGTGATTTTCAATAGGCCAAAAATATTCTTCCTAAAACTTCCCATGCCATACGTGCTAACCTAGGCATCCTAATCAAAGCCTTTATCAAAATAGTTATCATTGCCCTTCTTGTATTATTTGCAGTTGTCAACTCGGTGCCAACAAGCAACATGCCAGAGGCCACCTGGTAAAGAATTTTACAAGATCTGACTCACCAGCAATGTGCTGTAGTGACTATTCAGATGAAGTTACATGTCTGAACAAAAAAACAGCCTTTCTAGTTACAAGGGAAACTGACACCCAAGATCTTTTGAAGTAGGTCCAGGCTCATGGGAATGCTGTCTTCTCCATACTCCCAGCATTTCTGTGATAGCTTGCATGAAGACTGAGCTACTTCTCCCAGCATGCCCATGGGAAGCTCCCAGTTAAGGCAGGTGCACTGTTTTTGCTAGGCTGCCTGTCACACATTAGAGATTCCATTGTGATGCAGCTATGGACTCTTACCTCAGCTCTTAGAAAGAAGGAGTGAAGTGCAGGACGGCATTTACTCTTCTAGTACTGCCTGCTAGAGAGGAGTCTCAGCTTTCTGCATCCTCAGGGAAAGAAGGCCAAGCACAAAATCTCTACGTATGAGCTAGTTAGCCTTGCTCACTGCTGTTCTACTGTACAGCCAGGATGATGCATATGGAGACAGGATGATAAATACACAGAAAAAGAAGCAAGGATGAGGATGTTAATGTTATGAGCCTATGAAAAAAGCTGTGATTTTTCTTTGGGAATTCTCTCTAATAACCAGTTGTTTAATTTTACAAGAGCTCCTATTGACAAAATGCTCACATTCATTAAAGTTCCTCTAGGTGAAAACCCTGACCTTCCTCATCACACACTTCTCTTAGTGTTTGCTCACTTTTGCTAGCAGTGCAAATGTGTAATTGCTCAGGTTGATGAAAGCATTGAACAACAGAGTCAAGAAAATAGTAATCACTGTACCGTGATCCTAATGCTCTAGAGCGTCCCTAGGAATAGATTCCAGCTCTTCAGGTCCAGTACACAGATCCTTCTGCCACATCACTCGCCTAGCCCTGGAGCATGCACACAAGCTCATCTACTCAGTTTGAAACTTGAATTCAGCTTTCCATTTATGGCCAGAAGCCTTTTTGTGACTTACTTAGATTTTCCAGTGTACAAGGAGTAGTGGCGGCATGCTTCTGTGTTGATTTAGGACTCATCAAATGCACATTGAGCACTTCCCTGATCTCATGGGTTGGCACAACCCACCTACAAGATCTAACATGCCCAGTCCCCAGGACAAATGTGTGACTAGACTCTTGTGAGAAATGCATCAATAACAAATGGAATTCCTTCCTCCTACTTTGGCTGTCCAAAAGGAGGTATTTTATGCCCTAAGGAACCTCTCAAGTTACCCTGATCAGAACAGAGGCACAGTGTATATTTTATCAATAGTGCTGACAGCCTTCTTAAGTCTGCACACAACATAGCATTGGCTCCACGAGGAACACCACATGGTATGTTACATCTCAGGGGAAACAACTGTTTGCAGAAATGCTACCCATTTAAGTCTTCAGAATTCTGAGACACAAGAAGAGGTTTTTCTCTGGCTACACATCCTTGAGGCAGATGCATGAACTAGAGGCCAGAACCCCATAAAGAGGCTGATGTCTCTTGGCACAGTCCTAGGTCATATCTCTAAAAGCAAAGGAAAAGTATGATGTACATGGAGACTGTCAGGGCACAGACCTGAAACATTCCTAGATTTCTAAGAAATCAAGGCACTGATGCACCACATGCTTAACTTGCATTTCAGATTATTGGCTTAATTCAAGGGCTTAGCCTTCACTATCTCTCCTTCTGTTCTACAGAACAGAAGATACAATTCCTGATCCAGAAAAACCAGAAGTGATTTTGCTAACACACATTTCTCAAGGTAGGCATCATATCCCGATAATGCTTTCTACTTTCTCTCTCACCAAACAGCCCCACCCCTTACCCAGTTATTTTTCATGATGGGCTTCCAAATTATTTTGAGACTTAAAATGACCTTAATTTTACTGTTGTTTAAGTCAGCTGAATTATATATTATAGGATGTATCATGCTAGGTGCTTCATACTCAAGAGGTCATTAGCTGGTCTGATCAGGGTAACTTCAGAGGTTACACAGGGCATAAAATAACCCCTTTTAGAAACAAGATGCTCTCTTCAAATCCAAGCACCAAGTAGGACAACAGGTGCAGTTTATTAACACATTCTCATAGCCAGTATTCCTTATCATACCTTAAAATGACACAGTTCTTTGTGCAACAACTTGCTTACTAGCATGTCTCCATTTGAATGATGATCCAAAATTGGATCCCTCCCCAAAGGCAAGTTTTAGATGCACTCTATGATGCAGCACACAGAAGGCTGTGGTAGAAACAGCCTTTATCTGGCATTTGATTGCAAATATTCCATGCAATCTGAGGACTGGTGTTAATTCCTTCTGAAAGGTAGAGATGCCTGGAAGAGCTATGTCAACATGCACAGCTGTCAGGAGAAAGAGAAAAGGTATGGCTATAAGACTATAGCTAGAATAGGGCCTTATGACTTGTAGAAGATTTTAAAGGCAAAAAAATGCACACATTTTCCCCAACCATAGCCATAGTCATATCCATGAACTGAGGAAACCTTTTCTCCTCTCAGGTAAGGGATTACCACAGAAAACAAACAGACCCCTCACCAGGATTTGACATTCAGTGCAGGCTGATGGGAGTAAATACTTAAGTGGAACTTAATTTTCCTTCCCCTAGCATTTCCTGGGAGGAATGGATGACAGAGAAACCTGGATGTTACCATCACCAGCACTCTGACAGTGTCTCAGCCATTCACTTCTGTTGAAATGCAGCATCTCCAGCCACTGCTTCTCTGCAGAACTCTCTCTCAAGCATGAAGAACATGCTACACCTGACCCAAGCAGTGATGCTTGGTTACAGTCTAGGTAAAGCAGCACAGGCTTGTTTCTGTGACAGGCCACATGTCACTGCAGCAGCTACAGACTGCCACCAGAGGAGAAGTAAGATCCACCTACTAGAAATCAGGATCCCTAGAAATCACGATTGTAGCTATCTCTATTGCTGTCATTGCATGCTTGATAGCAGCCAGTCCACAATCTCATTCCATGCATAGTCCAGGATATTTCACATCATATACCACAGAGAGCTTCCTTTATATTCATGTAGTTACTCTGGGACATCAAATCTCCAAACAGGTTGTGGACAAGGCAAAGATGCAGCAACTGTTGCTGTGGCTTTGGATGCACACCCAGCCAAGCTGAGATTCCAACCACACAGCGCTTTAAGAACTGGATTGCCAGGGATTCTCTCTGAACCTTTGGCATGGATTTCCTGAAGACAGGACAGACACTTATGAATAGCAATACCACAGCAGACATGTTTGCCTGACAAAAGATGATAGCTTCTTATCAACACACACTACCTTAGCCTCAGGTCAAGTCTTCCTTTGAGAAATCTTTCCAACCCTTGTCATAAAGGTTGCTCTTTTATCCAGTCATCACAACTACAAATCTGGGGAGACAGTATTTTTTGGGGGCACTATCAGCAGAAGAAACTTCAAGACTGACTGAACCCAATGCTAACCAGAGATAGAATGGGAACAGATAGACTGTTCAATAATTAATTGATACATATCAACTCAGAGACTGCCTATTCTTTAAAATTAAACATCAGCTCAGAACAAACTACCTGACAACTGCAAGGCCACCGAACTTTTAGGAAGAAAGGATAAGCTCTGAATAAAAATATTAGTTACCTCAGACATCATGCATTTCTATTCAGATGTAAGCTTATTTTCTCATATTGAAATCACAGGGTCTTATTTCATATGGACACCTGCTTTTGCCTAATCCTCTACCAACTCAAGGAGCATGTAGCATGCACGAAAGTTTTAGGGTCGTATTTCAACTACCCTTACACTGGGTCCCCAGAGTTCAAGAGTTAGGGCGCAACAGTAAACATGGAATAACTGATAAAAAGCTGTTTTATTTTCAGTCTCTCTTACAGTGCATTCCGCTGGGTTATGCAAATTCCCTCTCTTTAGGATTAAGCCACTTTAAATGCAATCAGAAGGATTTAATCAGATTAGTCAGGCTAAACAGATAGCCATCTGATGTTCTTCTATTCACCAGACAACAAAACTAACAAACATAAAGCGGGAAATATTTTGAGGTTAAGTCAAACTTCAGTCAAAAGGTCTTCTTCAGAAACAGCAGATGACATAATAGAACTCACTCAGGAAATATAAACAGAACATTTAAAAACTCTCCAACAAGATGTCTTTGGATTTTCTTTTATCAAGTAAAGGGCAAAGACGACATCTGAGCAATAACAAAATCCCCACACTTAAAACTACATGCTTGAACACAGTCAACATAACCTGATGCCATGGAGGTTTATGGGGAGACCTTCTCTATCCACATTAAGACAAGATGGCTGGAAACTAAATGCCCACATCTCAAAACACTAAACATCTTCACAGGTATATCAATCATCTTCTATTACCTCAGTCACATGAATATTCAAAACACTTGCTCTATCATTACAATCAATTAAACCCTATTTTCACAAGTGCCTTTAGAATCTTTGAGAGCTCCTCATGTGTCCTTTAAAACAACATGGAGCAGATATAACAGCTTATCAGTTGCACCAATCACCAATTAGGAAAAAGGATGTCTTGTAATTGCAATGGCTCACAAACCTACTGTCCCTTACTGAAGCTACATCATCCAGTATCGTCCACTAAATATCCCATTTGTGATGACTAATCTGAAAAAGGAGAGAGAACAAACTCCAGTCCTAAATGCAGGAAGAAACAAGCCGATGCACTATAAACTTAATAGTTTAAATTACAAGTACTCATCACTGCTGTATAAAGAGCAAGAAATTATCTGGACTGATTTAATTTTCTGAGAAATTCCTTGACTTATAATGAGTAGATTTACACTAATGAGAAGTAACAGCTCCCAGCCCTTCTATAAGGTACTGAAAACTTCTAAAGAACTGTTTCCATGTAATTTCCTGTATCTCTCTTCAGAAATGCTTTAAGAAAAGAAAAATAAGAACACTTGCATGAAAAAAGGATCTTTGCATCCAACAGCCTCATCTTCCCCCACTGATTAATCTTTCCTGAGGGCCCAAAACAGGAGCTGCCAATAGAAAAGGAAAGCATACAATCAACTTAACCAGGCACAAGAGTGACTTTTACCGCAAAATGAGAAAAAAAGGACCTGCTGTACAAATCCAAGAAATGTACATTTGATCTGCACAAAGATGTGTGTTGACTGGTTGCGACAAATTTAAAACATATGGCCTAATACCTCAGAACATTTTACAGACTACACAGCTAACAAGTAGGATATTGATCCTGATAAAGAAAATGCACGGAAAATAAAGTTGCATAATGCTGGTACAAGGGGTTTAAATAGTTCAAAGGCATACAACAACATCACCACTAACCATTTCCCTACATGACAGAAAAGGAAGGACACTACCAAGAATAGCAATTAAAGGCTCACAGGCATCCTATAGTGTCTCATTTTGACTACTGGTAAACATCAGAGAAGCAAGGAAAGAAGGAAGCTACAGAAAGATATAGCTCTGCAGCCCTCCTCCAACACCAAGAAGTCCAAATCTGATTGAGGAAAAGAGTTCATAAGCAAGCTAATCAACTGTTTTAAAGCGGAATAACACAATATCCTGCTTTGGCCATCTCAACCACATACATAGATGACAGCCTTCACATTGCCAAGAGGAGAAATACGCACTCCAACTCCCATTGCTCTTATTTTCTCATTTTATCACATGACAGTACAAAACTTCTATATTTAAAAGCGAGGTACAGAGCATTACTTTTAGGTATAAAGGCACATGAAGGAAAATGCAATGCTTCCATGGCATCTGCTGCTGCCTACCTAAGCATCTTCAGAAACACAGTTTCTCATGCCAAATGACATTTCTGTTTCATAGCAGCTACAACATACATGTGAACTGCCATGCAACTGTCTTGTCTTACCAGCCATTATTCTCTGGGCTTCGTATGGTTCCATATAGCCAGTGTTCTCCCCTTTTCCCATTCTGTTCAACTCACTTTTGGCATCAAATGGATCTGAGTAGTCATCAGCTATCAATACCTGAAAGACAAGAAGGCAACTGTTACTGAAGTCTCCAGTAAGATGTGCAAAGCAGAAGGCAATGACATTCCACCAGCAAATAAAAACAGCTTCACCTGGCTGCATCCTATGCCATCTTCAAAGTACAGTCTTGGTTCACAAGACAAATACAAAATTGCCACAGATCAGTTATTAAATGGTACTGAAACAGAAGTGTGCTCCTATTCATACTGGAAACCTCATAAAGGCAGACTCCATGTCAAAAAGATTTCTGACTAGCCCAAGCAATGGAATAATTGGGATGGACAAATTAGAAAAGGCCAACCAGTCAGTAAATTCAATCCAGTGCAAATCTTATCAGATAAGTCTGCTAATATTCAGGGAAAAAAAGCACTCTTTCCCTTGCACATAGTTCATCTCCTCTGCTTTTAAGGTTTATGAGCTACAACTGAAAATACTGCTAGAAACTTCTAAAATAAATATTTTAAGACTACTCTTTCCACTGCATTAATAAGAAGCCTTTTAATTTTAGGTCTCACCTGAAAAAAAACAAGACACAAAACAAACTTCTTGGCTAAACTTAAACTCTTGAAGCTATCTGTGCCATTCTTTCTCTGAAAGGAACATTATTTTTACTTCTATTTCCTGAACTGAGACAAGACAGCAAAAAGAAATCGGACAGAACACGTTTTCTTCCTCCACTAGAAAACTAAAAAAATCTAAATGTTAGAAAATCTCACACTTGACCTTATTACTATCCTTTCCTGACCACTGCAAACTCATTGTATACTGTGTAGATCCCATCTATAGGTTTTTTTAATCAGTCAATAAAAGTCATAGGAATCATTCCTCCCTATAATCAAAGTGGTAAAGCTAATCTTTGCTTCTGGGATATGACAAGAGGACTGGAGCAAAGACAAAAATCCTCACATGAGAATTATTGCAGAGTACAGAGATTTAATCTACAGCAGGCAAAAGAGTCTGAAGCAAAAAAAGCAGGCAGAGGCAGGCTTCAACATCAGAATCCCTATGAAATCATAAGATTATTCAGGTGGGAAAGAACCACAAGAGATCACCTTATCCAACTCATCACTCAAAGCAAGGCAAGCCTAAAGGGTTTTGCTCTGACTGCTTACTTTATTTACGAGGCATTTTTCAACTGAGTTACTTTACATTTTTAAGACGAGCACTAGTAAGACCTAGAGCACAGTGCTATTCCAACAGTTTCAATCTTTTCAACAAAGAAGCAGCAGTACACTGCCAGCTAAGAGACTGAAGCTTCATCTGCTTTTGTCTTCTGCTGCCAGCATATCCCACCAGTCAGAGAAGAAAAACAGGACACACAAGTATTCACAGATCAAACACCTGCACAAGTGCCATGGAATAAATGAACACTCTATTAGGAAAGGCAGAGATCTCCTTTAAGATTAGGAAACAAAACATCTAACACACTTCAGAGTCATTACTCAGCCCTGTAACACTGGCACATTGCAATTTTACACTACTTATTTTGCTTATTTTACTACCAAGACTGACATTTTAATTATGGGGGTTTTGTGTTTTCCTCCACTCAGAGTTTAAAGCAACTGGAAGTTTTTTTTTTACCAGAAATCAGACTGACACGGATCATAGAGAGAGGAAAACATAATTCTTTCTTTCACGTGGTGTCCAAAATTACTCCCTCATTATTTCGAAAAACAGTTAGCAGAAAAGGGAAAGTCCCCTCCCCCTTTCTGGAAACATATGCCAGAGCAGCAAACCAAGTGACAGCAGCTGCACACACTTGAGACAAAGAGGACAACGTGTATCACGCCGCAGTAATTTCTCCTAGTCACAAGGGCAGTTTTATTTCCAAAACTGATACGGTTAAATGCCATCCATGTTGTCTTCTGCTTTGACCCTGCCAAGAACTGCTAGGTGGTAGCATGTACTCGGTGCTGCTCTTCTTTGCAAATGTTGACACATAATATTCACCAATCCTTTGCATAACTGTACTAGAACACGAAACAGAAAGCAGACTTAGCACAGCTATTTGACATTTCTTCTTCCCCATTTGCCCAAAGTATACTAAGAGGAAAATTATACATAAAAAAATTCTGTCAAACAAGACCACCCCCTAAAAAAGCCACCCAAAAACCTCCAACCTAACACTCTCCCACAGCAAATCCCAAACCCACTCTTCTGCACTCAGGCAGAAAGAGCAGTCTGATTCACCTTTCCTGGAACTGTATATCTTATTACAAGTGGATTTACAATGCTGAGCTGTCAGAGGACTCCCCAGCTGACTATCACTGTTTCCATATACTAAAATTCAGTAATTCTTAGCCTAGATGTAACAGCTGGCCAGTGCCAGAATTTAATTTCTTCTGTACTTGCTAACAGCTACAAATTCTCCACTTCTAGGAAGTCTCAAGTATTTCTACTTCTTTCAAAAAGCCCTCAATGCTTGAAAACCTCAAATGAGTATGATCGCTGATTCTATTACATACTTACTGTAAATGTCTGAACTCCTTTTGACAACCCTATTTCAGAGGATTATTTTTCCTGTTTTCAGAGATCTCAACCAGAAAAAGAGTTCCTACTCTGCAAGTCTTTTTGCCATCTCCACATAACCTACCTTTACCTTAATGACCTCACTTTCCAAGCCTCTATGCTTGGTTAGACAAAGTACAGACAAAAACTGTTCATGAAATAGAAGGTCCTGAGTATATGAATTTTCTAGTTAAAGCACTTGCTTCATGACAGATGGTATTAATACACTGTCCTCATACCCCTTTCATGCTATCCTTAGAAAGAAAAAGCTTGCCAATATTACATACAAGTTCTTTTCACAAATATCACAGGTACATGCCTTGCATGTGCAGTGGGAGTTCTGCAGATCATGATCTTGATCACATCCATGCCACATGGGGAAGATCCACTGTGAGAACACCATGCTGTCACCTCTTCCTCACAGGCATGTAGGAGCAGGTCTTTCTGTGTGATAACCAATGTGCCCCTGTGTTCACCAGAGCTCATTAGCTTTCCGGAAAGAGGAATTTTGTTTGTTTATATTTCTGACAACAACCTTTCAACGACTGTGCAGCAAACCGGTCTCAGTCAGGCATTTGTTTTTTACAGTCCAGAGGCCAAGGCTAGCAGAGGAGATCCCAGGTTAGGGCCTGCATGCAGTGCCCCTTCCACAGCTTTGATTTAGTGCACTTCCAAGGCAAATAGCTAAACTTGTTCAACTAGTCTCCAAACCAATCTTTCATGTTACTGACAAACACTGGACAGGAAATAGAAGACAACGGACAGCATCCACCTCTACCAATGCATCCCTCCTAGAAGCCTCATCTAGTCAAATCATCCAGGATCTAATGCTGTACTTGCCACATCTACCCTGGACACAATCAGAGAAATGGCAACATGTTGAAATTTTCTAAGCACAACTAAAGACAGCATTCATACACAGAGGATGACCTTTGGAGCAGGGCACGTTTAATTTAGCTCCCTCCTCTGCCAAATTCAGCCACCTTCCTCACAGGGCCTATCTGTCAAAATGAAAACACAGCTATTAGGAACCCCTAGAAGGCAGTCATTCAGATTCCAAATTAATGTCCAAATCAGTTGCATTTGTCAGGATTATTGTCAAAGACTCATGGCTTATTTCTTAACAGAATGTAACACCTACATTCTGAGTGTGGACTACGAGCTCCTACAACTACTGATTCCTGCCCTATTAAAGCCTATTCTGTGACATCCCATACACATATGATACTGTTTTCTAGTTTTGTACATGTAGTAGTATTTCCAGGCATCAGTAACATCAAGCAAAAGAAACTTTAACACACTCACAGGGGGCTCTTCCATGCAGGTTGGTAGTTAAAAGTCGGAAGACAGAGATAAAGAGTACAGCTCAGTTATCAGACAAGATGACAAATTAAAAACCATAACTCTAGCTAAAAAGTTAATCACCAGATACAAGATCAAAAATCCAATAATCACTCTACCTCCCAGAATATTAAATACAAGTTGAGATTGTGGTTGGTTTATCCCTGTATTATATATTAACTAAGTTGCAAGCTTCACTGTTCATGCAGTCTTTGTTCTACAGTCTTAAAAGTCTGACAAGTATTATCATATTAAACACAAGTTTAAATGAGTACTTGCATATACAAAAGCATGATTTGCACATGCAGCCACAGGAAGAAACCAAAGAACACACCTAAATGCATAACTTCACAGGTATCTCTAGCTGACTAAATCCAACATTTTAAAGGGAATGAAAAAGAAGNTCCACCCTCCTTGCCATGGGCAGGCACATACTTCAATAACTGTATAAAAGCAGACCATATATTCCTCTTTCAAGTCCTGTGAGCTGCAATTAAGTCCACCAGTATCACAGATGACAGCACGTGTCTATCAGTGAAGATATAGAAGACAAAGGCACTTAAAAACTGTGAATGTATCTCTGACAACATCACAATTAACACATTTAACAAAATGCAATGAAAATTCTTCATCCTCTCTGAGAATTTGTGTTCACAAAAGACCAGTCTCTAGCTACAGTACAAGTCACTCTATATGATCATAGAATGGCCTGGGTCGGATAGGACCTTAAAGATCATCTCATTCCAACTCCTCTGCTATGGACAGGGACACCTTTATATAGACCAGGCTACTCAGAGCCCCATCCAGCCTGGCCTTGTACACTTCCAGGGACAGGGTATCCACAGCTTCTCTGGGTAGCCTGTGCCTCAGCACTTTCACAGTAAAGACCTTCCTCCTAAAATGTAATGTAAATCTACTCTCATTTCAGAGTCATTCTCCCTTGCCCTGTCACTACATGCCCTTGTAAAAAGTCCCTCTCCAGATTTCTTGTAGGCTCCCTTCAGATACTAGAAGGCTCCATTTAGGGGACCCCAAAGCCTTCTCTTCTCCAGGCTGAATAACCCCAGTTGTCTCAGCCTTTCCTCATATGAGAGGTGCTCCATCTCTCTAATCATCATGGCAGCCAACAATGATTAACAAAATTACATAGGAGGGGTTACGTTGTTATTTTGTTTGGTTGGTGTTGTGTTGTATTGGTCGGGGATTTTTTGCAGGGGTATGTTTGGGGTTTTTTTACAACACAATATTTTTGACAAATGCCAAATTTATCCTTTTGATCCCAAGGAACTTCCAGGTCTCACATCCTAAACATGCCCTAAGCAGATGCTTCCTAAAAATTTATATTTTCATGTAATATTCAGGCAACTACACATGAGAAACACCTCTGATGTTGAAGCCTGGACAAAGCTCAGCCTGCATGCAGCAAGACTGTGAAGTTTGGTCTTGATTTCCATATTAATAAAGACTTTCTTGTTTTACATATTAATAAAGACTTCCACTTTCTTCTATGAAGCACTGAATTCAAGAACCTGTTGGATAATCCTCCCTGTAGCCTAAGTACCACTTTTTATTCAAAATAAATTTCCCAGCCTTGGAAAACATGCTAATAGAGTGATCTGTACGTGGTCAGATTCCTGAAAGTATCAGGAAAAATAAATCAAGGACCTCAAATACCTTGCTAACAAGTCAGAAATTTAGGGTATGATTCTAGAGGACTGCCCTACAGATAAAATATATAGAGAGCCTTTCCTCCTAGTCCTAAATTTAAGTATTAGAAAGATCAGCACTAGCTCTGCCCCTGTAGGGAATCACAGGCCTCATTCACAGTGGTGACTTCCCGAGACTGACACATCTCATCTAACAGGTAATTGAAACACAAAATGGGAAATGTGGTGCCTAAAGTTCTCAGAGAGTTGTGGACTGATAGAGAGGTGCTGGGGAAAAAAAACCCCACTATTTAATAACAGGATTTCAAGAGCTATTTCCCCACATACAAGGTTTAGTGCTCAGTGAAGGTGAATTGCTCTTTGGTTTTTCAAGTCCACACATTCACACAGACAAAACTGAACTGCTAACAAGCTGATACAAAAACAGTTCTTGCCTTCTTGCCCCTCCATTCCTCTCTATTCCCAGGCAGTAACTGAAGTCCCCTGCTATCCCATATGTGTCACTGCTTCATATAGGGCAATGCAGACCACTCTTCAAACCGCAGGCAATGTAGCACTTCCTGCCCAAAGTTTAAAAATGCATCTGTACCTGCTTTCCCCTCAGAAAGAAACAGGGGTTTCCTTAGCCCATCCACTCAAGTATTTTAAATTAGAAAATAGACCTTCATGGATTTTTCAGTAGATCTAAGAGTTAATGAAGGAAGGACAGGCAGAACAATTAGCAGATATTGTTCCCTTCAGAAAACAAAGTTTAAAAAAAAAGTTTAAAAAAAAATTGTACCTCATGTAATATCATTAGCAGAATATATTTTGTAAAACAATTTTCCACACTTCCTGGACAATGCACGACTCCAAAACCACACCTTATGTCTGTTTCCTTGTAAATGGACTGTCTAACGGTAACATTTACAAAAACAGTGACCTATCCAGGAAGATCTGCACCACAGCTCCTTCCTATCTCTTGCTAGAATCCACCATTATGCTGTTTCAACTGCTCAGTCTCATAACACTTCCTCCACTTCCAAACCATGCCTAACACACTGTTAGTTAAGGATACAACACCTTGACACAGGGCAGCAAAGGAGTGAAAAGTCAAACACCATATTCTTTGCCAGCAGGCAGTGGTTAGCAAAAGCAAGGACACGTACAAAGGTGTTTAGAGACACTCTTCCAGAAATCTACCACTCCCTCCTTAAATCTTCACATCTTCCAACTGCTCTATACTCCTTCCTGATAGTCTCTCTCTGCTTGGATCTCTTTGTGCCCAAAAGTCTGACAATCTGGATGGCTTCCAAAGCTGAGAGCGTTCCAAGCTGTGCACACAGTGCAGATGCCAGGTGTACTTGTAACTGAACAGTCTACCGCATCATTCCAGAAAAACCCTGAAGTCACCAAGACTCCAAAGTCTCAGGTTGTATCTAAACATCCTCCTGTTCACAAGACTGCTGTAGCCTCTCGATCATGAGACTGACATACGTGAAAAAAATTGTATTTCTAGCTGCATTACAGCTGCCCTATAACAACACAGATACACAGAAAAAATATAATTTCCTGCCTTTATGTATGGTCTTGCCTAAGAAATTCATCCAACACCAGCAGCCATGAGTATTTTTTTTTTCTTTTACTCAAAGACAGAGCCATTTAACAATGGGAACCACATGCAGGGAGGAAGACTGTTTCAGAGTAGAACCAACTGTATAGAGAGGCAGCTTGAGACTCTGCTGCCATGGATTAAACATGGGAGTAAGACAGTGAGGTAAATTTGTAGTTTAGGATCTCTAGAAGTAATATTCTCTGATCTAAATAACCCCAATGCTGCTTAGACATCTTTCAAGTGTTTTCTCAGTGCACCTTGAAATACCAGCTGCAAGATTCTGTTAAATGCATGTAACTTGTTCTCAGTTTAAAGATGAAATAAAATATAGGCCTTCCACATACAGAAATAAGACAAGCATCTGCTCAACCCTAAAACAGTATTTCAATAGTATAAAGATTATTAATAATGTTGTATGGAGTCTAAACACTTTTATGCAACATGTTAGAAATTCAAAAAGCTAGACTACTTTGCTAGTCTAGTGCAAAAACAGCTGTTTCTTACACATATATAGTGTTTTCAGAACTCTGTACATCAAGTCAGCAACTCTGCTGTCCTGAACAGTTGCCTGGTTGGTTGAACACCTGTCTGCTTGATTGCTGCTGGTGCACAACATTCATATGATCTTGCACTAGATCCACTCTGACTGTGCAGAATCAAGTTGTTCTCTACTGCACCAGATACGTCTTGTCTTACCGTTGAAAACTTTGTACTATTTGAAAGTAGCTGAGTGCTTGCTTGACAAAAGTAGCTAGAATTATTAGGCTGTAGGTTGAACTTTATTTGAACTATAAGGTTATGTTGTGTAAGTTGAACAGAGGTTATAGTACAACCTGGAGCTAATAATAGGTACATCAATAATAATTAAACTGGACAAAACTAGCATTTTAAATATTACTTTAAAAATAATAGCTCACAGCTTATGGACTGCAACAGTCACATTACAACACAGACTGCAGAGCCAACTAAACACACAGCAAGCAGCTGGTAACAAAACAGCAAACCAGAAGTAAGAAGACCCCAGACCCCAATGCTGCTGTTTGTCCGGACTGTCACGTGATGGATAGGGAGTTCGGACCGTAAGTTTATAACTGCCTAGGGATTTATTTGTTCAGAGTCCCTGTCTTGAGGCACTACCACATATCATAAGTGACCTGTGCCAACAAACCTATCTAATGTAGGAGAGGGATTAATGTCAAAAATTCCTTTAACACCTGTGGAAAAGGATCTTGTCACTTGCAGTGTCTTCTGCATTCAATATACAGAACTGTAACATTGTTCTGTCTCCACCGAACAGAGATAGTGCAAAATGCTGCTCACTTATGAAATAAATGTCTTTTAAAGGACAAGATGCAAAGAACTTGGCTTTTAAATATTAAGAACTTCCTGCAATGAAGTATGATACAGCTTGTTTTTGGGAAGTATCCCAGGTTCTTCAGCTGCAAAACCTGGCAGAGAAATGGTTAGGTTCAAATACGTAATAGGTGAAAGCATATCTGAAGTATCCTTTCACACAGACACTTCCCCCTCAGTTATTACTTCATTAGAGGACAATTACTCAGGAAGACTTCAGCTCATTTCTTTTGATCTCCATTCACAAGTGGTTTGCCTATTGAGTTGGTCTTAAACCAAGTCTCGCATTTATTCTTACACAAATACAGAAGGTGCCAGATTGATCCAGAATACAACCACATGTTGTTTCAACTTGCCCACACTCCCTAGCTTCTTTGTGGCAAGCAAATAAGTTAAGTTCTCACAAGCCAGCACTAAAAATGGAAGCCAATAATTTCTTTATCCACCATACTGGAGGACCTGAACTGCTTCAGACATTAATTCTAACACACCCTGCTCTCCCTTGTCTGAAGGTAAACATCACAGTTAAAGTCCCCAAACCCAACTAATTGTATTACCCAAATAATAAAAAAAAAAATCCACCCAGCAATTTAAATTCAAAGACATCTGGAAATGATGACTCTCACTGGGCATCTGTTGTAGAGGTTAGTCACCTCACTACTAAAAGGCACATGGCCATCTGAGTTTGTCTGTTTCATAGTTGGTATTTCCACTGCTACACATCAAAACTTCCTGAATCCCAGATACATTACATCTCTGCGGTTACTTTACCAGCCTTTGTCTAAAATCTTGCATAATACAATCATGTCTGCCACCACTTTAAATCTCCATCCCCTCTATTCCCTGAATCAGCTACTTTACAGTTTTTCTTTTCCTCTGGGAATTTCAGCTAACCAATCTGCCACTATCAGTACTTTGCCACTTGCCCTTTATAAGTAACCACATGAAAAAAGCACCTCCCTGAATCTCCTTCCCATTCCAGCAACTCTTTCAAGTATGACACACAATTGAGCTTTTCAGCCAGCTCTTTACTGATGACAAACCACAGAAGATATAAAATTGCTCACTGAATTTCTTGAAACCCCTACTTCTCACTTCTCCATCAACACATAAAGGAAAACAGCACTCTATCCTTGTAAATGAAATCAGAAAAAAATAAACTAAAACACTGAAACAGTGATGCTGGAATGAAACACAAACATATAAAAGATATTACTGGATCATTAAACACTAATATACTCCTATGAAAACAGAAATATATGGCACTTGTTTTTTTTTTATTCCTGAAATGTTTACTAGCTTATGCTATGTTACACACAGCATAAAAAACCCCCAGTTTTTAAAATGTTTTTAGCATGTCTGTGCATTCTTCTGAACAGCAGACCTCTAGCTTTGAGGGGTTTTATTCCATTTTTACTGTCTTCCTTTTTGTATCTTTCTTAGAGAAGTTTATTTTCACATGCTTTGTTCACTACTGAACTACAGACACTTCGTTCTGAAGTGTCTTTTAAAAATCCCTTATTTTCTTCCACAGTGAATCACAGGTGTTGAAGAGAAGGAGTTCCCTGCCAGCCTGCTATGACCCGTACACACCAAGTTCGCCTGTCAAACCCTACATTTCAGGGCTGTGAAATAAAAGATTTCACATCCATTGCTGGGACAAGATAACACAATTCAACAAAAGGCAAGCTATGCTGCATACAAATGCTGCTGCAGCAGGCACAGTTGGCTTTTTGAGACACAGGAACAATTTTATTTCTCAGACATATTCAGATTTCCTGCTTGTCACATATAGTTCTCCCTCTCAATAACTGGAAAAAACCCAAATATGATTGAGAATTTTTGCCTACAAGTTTCAGAACCTGCAACAAGGGCTTGGGAGCAGCATACAGATTTATGACCATTACAAAGCAGCAGGTTACCTAGCAACAAATACGTATTTTCTGATGAAAATTGCTTCAGTAGGGTCTAAAATTGAACAGTGATTTTAAAAAAAGAAAAAGAAAGATACATTTTGCCCCAAGTAGTTGTTTTTGCTGAAAGGCATTCCCTGAAAGAAGATACCTAGTATCCAGCAGCCAATTTAAAGAAGACTGAATAGATTGTAACATATAGTATAAAACGTAGTGAGATGCTAACTTTTAATCAATCATTTCCACAAAAGAAGTTGCTTCCAGTCAGGAACACCTACTAAAACAGTAGAATAAATCCTAGACTCTTCACTCTACATCATCACAAGCAGATTGGAATTCTACCTGGACAGATATAATTTATGAAGTTGTCATGGAAGTGCGGCAATGCAATCATGTCACATATTTAAACATGTACACACAGATCATTTAGACTGATAACATTCGGCACATACCTGAAATTCCCGTGATGTGATTATTATCCTGGAGTTGAAAATGCCAATTCACAAAATAGAGAAATGTTTATTTCCAATACATGAGAAAAACTGAACTATACTCACAAGACCAACACAGGTGGGAGGATGTACTGTGCTTAGAAAACAATTAATGCTATTCCCTCTCTAACTTGAGTTCCCAAGTCCAGCACTTTCCAGTGTTGTGTCAAAAATGTTTTGTTAAAATTTGAAGAGAATGACCAGTAAAAGACAGGATAATATTTTCAACTGGGCAAGTATCAATGGCACTTTCTTCAGCTACGTGCCAGGTAGAAACACAGTTATTATGGAAGTCGCCATGCCATTGTAACACAGGACTTTGAACCACCTCACCTTTGACACTGAACTAGGAGATTAAAAGTTTATAAATGAATGACAAACTGTCTCCATAAAAACAGTCTATTTTTATATATGACTGCCCTATACCACATGCAGTGAGGCTGAGGCCTCAGTTTGGGGTCACAAGCACAAGGCTTTTCAAGGGCCTCTAGAGCTCCCCAAGCATCCCTCTAACAACTCATATCCTGTTCTAGAGGGCCACACCAAGAGCCTTGGAACCCGTCATGAGGTTGGCAGTGAAGTGTGCCTCAAAGCAGGGCTAGACCCACCTGTGAACCTGCCCCATCAGAAGGAAGGTGAGTTTGAAAGCCAAAAGGACAGGCCATCATCACTTCACGTGCTACTCCTGCACATGCCTTGCATGCCCTGAAATATTAAAAAGGACCAGGCCACACAATAAAGGATAGCTGAGAACAGCAGCAACTCCAGATGTACAGTAGCTGGTCCCCTCGCCAAAAATCCTGCCAGGGGCTGATGCAGCCCCAGCCCTACTACCAGCCTACAGGAGCGGGAACAGGCGCACAACACTTACCTTATCTTTCATGGCAGAGGGGGCAGCAGCCGTCGGCTGCTTAGAGCCCTTGTTGAGCTTCTTGCCCGCGCCGTCGCTGCCTCCACCGCTGCTCTCCACCTTGATCAGCCGGTGCTTGGGGGAGATGTACTTCACCTCGGGTGGCGTCGCCGGGCGGCGCTCGCTGTGGCTGCGGAAGAGGTGCGGGGAGCCGGTGGTGGGAGGCGTGGCGCAGCACGACGAANCCGCTCGCCGCCCGCATGGAGGAGCGGGTCGGCGGGGCGGGCCGGGCGCCCCGCTCCGCGCACTCGCCGCTCTCCCGCTGCCAGCGGCTGGAAGGGCCTCGCCGAGCCCTCGGGCTTCCCGGCGGGAGGGAGCCGCTCCCGGCCCGAGCCAGGCGCTCGCCGTAGCTCCGCGCCCGCCCCCGCGGCTCCGGGTCTGCCGCGACCTCAGCCCCGCTGCTCCGCGCTGGCAGCGCAGCCCAGCCTGACCTCAGCACGCACCGGAGAGGCGGGGGACGCATCTGCATGCGGGGCCCGCCCACCGCCGCGGCCGGGCGGGGCCGCGCCAGGTGCCGGCGGGGCGGTGCGGATGGGCCGGCCCTGAGCCGGGCGGTGCCCGTGGAGGTGCCGGTGGAGGTGCCCGTGGAGGTGCCCGTGGAGCCTCGCTTCGCGTTCCGACGCGACGTGATCCGCCGGGGCTTCCCCGCTCGCCCTCGAACGGACGGGGAAGGGGAGCTGCCGCCGTGAGGATGACGGAGGTGCCTCCTCGTTCCATTCCTAGATGCCTCCGCCTGTCGTCTGGAGTGGCCGTGGTACCTGCAGCCACCACCTGCACAGTCTGAACTCTGAATTCTCTACTGCCGTTACCTGTGTGTACCCCTTCCCATCCGTGGTGGGGTAGGAGGGTTCCAGCTGGCGCCTAAAAAATGAACCAAGCCCTGGTTTTGGCTAGGGCTAATGCTAAACAAACAGGATGTTGCATATTTTTTGGTAGGTACCTTTCCCATATGTGTTCCTACGTAAGGGCTACAATAAATCAAATGCAGAGATGATACTTGTATGAATCATGCTGCTCAGCTTTTGTGTTGCCAGAAGGATTTGTCATCTGGGCCACCACAGTCGCAGCCACTTAGTATTGCTCTTTTAATCTTTCTCCATCTGCCCAAAGGTAAACATATACTACAGCAGGTTTTCCCAAGTTCTGTCTGTGATAGAACAGCTGTGATAGTCTCACCTGTATGTTTAGCCCTCATCTCAGTGCTGATTTGGTCTGGTTATAGGGAATGCTGGAGGCACTGAATGGATGTTCAAGTGGGGATAGGAATACCTGCAGGCTGATCTCTCCAGGCCTGTCTCTGGCCTCTGCCACAATAAAAAAGTTAAGCATCAGAAGAACTACTCAGATGATAGTGAGTAGACCTGTGGTGCTTCAATTGTGCATTATGATCGGTGACAGAAGAGATTTGTTGCAGTTTTGTTTTGTCTACACTGCATAGTGGAATGCAGTTTCAAATGAAAAGTTAGAGAACCCCTCACAATTGCATTTTTAGAAATCTTCCACTAATCAGAATTCAGACTTATCAATTAAAAAATTAAAATGTTTTTCATTCCCCCAATGCAATCTGTGGCAGAATTTTCCAGAGCTATACCTTCATGTGAAGCATCATTTCCCCATTGCTTTATCAAGTCCACCAATGCAGAGAGATGAGTATGAAGGGGAACTCTTTTCATATAGTCGAAAATCTGCACAAGAACATTGCAGTTTCACTAGGAGCTGTGGACATGTTCCTAATGTGATGTGCTGGTTTTGGCTCAGGTACAGTTAATTTTCTTCACAATATCTATTACACGGTTATTTGTGCTGAAAACAGCATTAGTAACACAGGGGTTTTTTTTGTTACTGAGCAGTGCTTACACAGAGCCAAGGCCTTGTCTTCTCACACCACCCCAGCAGCGAGCAGACTGAGGGTGCACAAAAGCTTGGGATGGCACAAGCCAGGACAGCTGACCTCAACCAGCCAGACGGATATTCCATATCATATGGCGTCATGCTCAGCATATAAAACTGGGGGGAGAAGAAGGAAGGGGAGGATGTTCAGAGTGTTAGTGTCTGTCTTCCCTTACATACTTTCTGCACAGAAGAGTGGCTGAAAATTAGACTTGAGATGCAACCCTGTTTTGAAGATGAGAAAGGCAATGTCATGCACAGTTTGGAAAGGGATGTGNGCCCCAGCCCTACTACCAGCCTACAGGAGCGGGAACAGGCGCACAACACTTACCTTATCTTTCATGGCAGAGGGGGCAGCAGCCGTCGGCTGCTTAGAGCCCTTGTTGAGCTTCTTGCCCGCGCCGTCGCTGCCTCCACCGCTGCTCTCCACCTTGATCAGCCGGTGCTTGGGGGAGATGTACTTCACCTCGGGTGGCGTCGCCGGGCGGCGCTCGCTGTGGCTGCGGAAGAGGTGCGGGGAGCCGGTGGTGGGAGGCGTGGCGCAGCACGACGAAGAGGAGGAGGAGGAGGAAGCCTTGAGGGCTGCCTCGCCCAGGTCCTCGGGCGCCGAGTAGTCCGGGCGGCACATGGCGCGCAGCTTGCGCAGGGACGAGCCGGGCCCACTGTAGGGGTCCTCGAAGTCGCGGTCCTTCTGGGCGCGGTAGGCGCGGAGCAGGTCGCTGGTGTCGTCGCGCAGACGGCGGCGCGAAAAGCCGGGCGAGGTGTGGTGGTGGAGGTGGAGGTGCGGCGGCCCCTCGGGGCGGGGCGCGCTGCCGGCACCGTTGCGCTTCTCCCGGTAGTCGGGCCGCGGGGGCTGCGGAGGGCTCTTGGTCTTGCTATTGCCCAGGCTGAAGTACTTGTTCAGCCATTTGGCCATCGTCTCTCCCGGTCGCGGCCTCAGCACCGCTGCGCGCTGCCCCCGGCGCCCCGCGCCCCAGCCCCGCTCGCCGCCCGCATGGNGTGGTACCTGCAGCCACCACCTGCACAGTCTGAACTCTGAATTCTCTACTGCCGTTACCTGTGTGTACCCCTTCCCATCCGTGGTGGGGTAGGAGGGTTCCAGCTGGCGCCTAAAAAATGAACCAAGCCCTGGTTTTGGCTAGGGCTAATGCTAAAC
The DNA here is from genome assembly GCA_013397155.1 of Irena cyanogastra. NCBI lineage: Eukaryota > Metazoa > Chordata > Aves > Passeriformes > Irenidae > Irena > Irena cyanogastra. The sequence continues at coordinate 29,018 of VWZV01012746.1, read as the reverse complement.
AAACAGGATGTTGCATATTTTTTGGTAGGTACCTTTCCCATATGTGTTCCTACGTAAGGGCTACAATAAATCAAATGCAGAGATGATACTTGTATGAATCATGCTGCTCAGCTTTTGTGTTGCCAGAAGGATTTGTCATCTGGGCCACCACAGTCGCAGCCACTTAGTATTGCTCTTTTAATCTTTCTCCATCTGCCCAAAGGTAAACATATACTACAGCAGGTTTTCCCAAGTTCTGTCTGTGATAGAACAGCTGTGATAGTCTCACCTGTATGTTTAGCCCTCATCTCAGTGCTGATTTGGTCTGGTTATAGGGAATGCTGGAGGCACTGAATGGATGTTCAAGTGGGGATAGGAATACCTGCAGGCTGATCTCTCCAGGCCTGTCTCTGGCCTCTGCCACAATAAAAAAGTTAAGCATCAGAAGAACTACTCAGATGATAGTGAGTAGACCTGTGGTGCTTCAATTGTGCATTATGATCGGTGACAGAAGAGATTTGTTGCAGTTTTGTTTTGTCTACACTGCATAGTGGAATGCAGTTTCAAATGAAAAGTTAGAGAACCCCTCACAATTGCATTTTTAGAAATCTTCCACTAATCAGAATTCAGACTTATCAATTAAAAAATTAAAATGTTTTTCATTCCCCCAATGCAATCTGTGGCAGAATTTTCCAGAGCTATACCTTCATGTGAAGCATCATTTCCCCATTGCTTTATCAAGTCCACCAATGCAGAGAGATGAGTATGAAGGGGAACTCTTTTCATATAGTCGAAAATCTGCACAAGAACATTGCAGTTTCACTAGGAGCTGTGGACATGTTCCTAATGTGATGTGCTGGTTTTGGCTCAGGTACAGTTAATTTTCTTCACAATATCTATTACACGGTTATTTGTGCTGAAAACAGCATTAGTAACACAGGGGTTTTTTTTGTTACTGAGCAGTGCTTACACAGAGCCAAGGCCTTGTCTTCTCACACCACCCCAGCAGCGAGCAGACTGAGGGTGCACAAAAGCTTGGGATGGCACAAGCCAGGACAGCTGACCTCAACCAGCCAGACGGATATTCCATATCATATGGCGTCATGCTCAGCATATAAAACTGGGGGGAGAAGAAGGAAGGGGAGGATGTTCAGAGTGTTAGTGTCTGTCTTCCCTTACATACTTTCTGCACAGAAGAGTGGCTGAAAATTAGACTTGAGATGCAACCCTGTTTTGAAGATGAGAAAGGCAATGTCATGCACAGTTTGGAAAGGGATGTGAAGATGTCAGGTACAGTCATGTTTTGCACTGTTGTTTTTAATCATTTGGGAGCTGGAGCTCTTTTAACCTTTTTATAATCAGAATAGTGGAGGGAAGGGAAGAGAAGAAGAAACCTTTATCTACTTATTATTACAAGTCATCTGTGTATTTCCCTGTTGCATTTTGGCAAACACCTATGTAGCTCCCTGTTGGCATTGTGAAAGCCCAGTGTCAGACATATATCTGTAGTGTATTTACACACCCACCACCAGTCATGAATTATGAGGGCAAAATGGGTTAATTCTCTTTGTGAAATAAAGATGGACTAGATTTACATACAAAGTTTTTATCTGGTTTTATGGACCCTTTTAACCTTGCTCTTGGCTACACATTCTCTTTAAGAAGCCTCATTCTCTCTGAGTTTAGGCACTATCCTTGCAGTTTGCTCAACATAAGCATGTCTGTATGTTTTAGTGAGCGCCTGAGAACAAACTTCCTCCCCTGTGAGCACAGGCATCATTTTTAATTCCTTCCTGCAGTATTTTCATCAGCTTGTGTGGAAAGGAGGGTTGTATGCTCCTTTTACTGTCATCAGCAAATTTTTATTTTTGCATCCTTAGTGTTGGTCTCCGGTCTCTGCTCAGCAAATTCGTCCTGTCTGACTATAGGGTTTTTCTTCTCAGAGCAACTTCTCAGCCCGAGCCTGAGCACTGTCCTGTTTGTTGACTGGCTAGTACCTGGGGCTCTCAGGGGATTGCAAGAGTCCCAGTAGCTGCTGATTCAGGAATGGTATATTCTAGGCCTTTGTATGAGAGTGGTTTTTTGCCTTGATGCAAGATAGGTCTCAATTTCTTTAAAACTCAAGGACCTCATTACCCAGAAGTCTAGCAGCTACCTGATTCCTGTTCTGCCAGTCATGGGAGGGGCAAGAAAACTCCAGCAGCCAAACTCAGCCTGATACTGTCCCTTGTGGCTCAGCGAGGAGCCACGTTCTCTTCCCTGCATTTACAGGCAGCTTGTGAGGTGACAAGTGAGAAAAGGACATCGATGCAGGGAAGCTTCTCTAACACTTTAGAATTTCTCTTGAGTTGCCACCCCGCAGTGTGAGAAGATAGGAACTATAGGTATTCTGGAAAACCCTAGGAAAACCCAAACCTGGATAAATATCTACAAATGAGGACAGAATAATCTGTAAAGCAGGCATAGCAGAGAAGTAAAACCAAGAATTCAATTGTCTCTCTAATCTCAGAGGTTGTTCTAATATAAATCTGCAAGGCCCACAACATTTTTGCATGTGCACAAGGTGCTTTCCAAACTCAGTCTGCTCATTCAAGGTACATCTACACCGGCAGGACTCCTAGTCCCTGCTCTGAGTCATTTTCACACAGATTTTTGAAGGAAATAGGCTTTGTCTTTTTCAAAAATTTGACCACATTTTAAAGTTCTGGTTGGCAGGTTTCCAGCATATTTTTTTTGCCAAACATAAGGATGAAGGGGTGATGATGAAAGTGAAATTTACTTTTTCTGTAAAATAACAAATCCTAAAATGTTATGATCTGAATAGAATGTCTACTTCCTCTCAAGTCTGCGTCCCTTGAAGTAGAAATAATTTACAGTTTGTTTCAACTTAGGAATTAGTAAAAAAGAGACTCTTACCTTTTGATACAGGCATATCACTTCAGACAAGTCACTAATTTGTGCTAAGTGTTCACACTCCTAATCATAGTAGTTTAATTAAATAATGAAGTTAAGTAGCACCTACTCTGGAATTTATAAGGTCTTGTTTCCTCTCATATTTCTGATTTCCATGTGTAATAAGAGTTGCAGTAAATGCAGTGCATTTCAAATTAGGATAAAGAAGAAGAAGGAGTAGCAAATAACATGCAGAGCAAAGTACTTTCTATATTAATAAACACTCAAGCAGTGCTGCCAAGTCTAACTTTACTGTTATCCTGCAGGAAAACAAGTCCCAGATTTTCAGTATTGATCAACCCTTCACACTGAGATATCCACAGAAAGATAGAAAGCTGATAATCCTTCTGGTTAATATGGCTTTAGGCTATGCAAAAAAATTAAAATGCATTCACGATGTTAAGAGCACCCATCGCAAAACAGAGAAATGTTCTCTTTCTTGAGGCACCTCTTTCCTGGTGACTAGTCAGAAAGGGTGTGTACCACCCATAACACATTTGGATTCCTCTTATTGGTGTATATTGCATCACACAAATCATACCCCAGTAATGATTACAGATGAATTTGTTGTCCACAGGCTATTAAAATGCTGAATGTTTTCTTTCTTGTGCATATATTTGACTAAATACAGGATTATTAGTAAGTTCTGATTTTTCTACTTTCCAGGGTGACATCTTCCTGCAATTAGTTTATTCCGCAGTAAGGAGAAATTCTTATACTGTGAACATGTGTTGGTTATTTAAGTCCAATCAATTTATCCCATATTCTTATGCTGCAGGGGAAAAACCTAACCAGACACTCCTCTTGAATTCTTCTTTTGTGATGATCTCTTTGCCTCCAGGAACAAGTTCACATCAGTCATCTTTAGTTTTCTTAACTCACATGGGCTGCTAAAAATCAGATCTTGAAGGGCTTTGTTACCTACAGACATCCTGCAGAATTTGCAAAAGCAGCTTCATAAAGCCAGATGGATTTAGAGTACAGGGTGCTTGCAGACATTCCGTTTGTCACTTTCTTGCATTTTTTGGTGCCTCTCTGGAAAGCTCTGTCCCAAGTGAACACTATGACCTACATTATAGATTTGCTTTGAACACAGATAGTGTGTAGTTATTGGACTTATGTAATTAAATCCCAGCTACTCTTCAGACAATGCCAAATTCTGGCAGAGATGCAGCTGTAACAGCACAGATTTCTCCACAGATTGCAGATTTTGTCTAGGACCTTGAATTAGCCTGAATTCAACTGGATAAATGGCAGCTGTTTGGTGCAAGGAGTTATTTTGGTGCAAGCACTTTTCCTTGTTGTTTTTTGGTTGTTTTGGGGGGTTTCTTGTTTTCATTTGTTTGTTCGTTTGTTTTCTGCAATTGCACATTGCAATGTGCAATTATCTTGGGATTCTGACCTTCCTGCTCTGAGTTCCAGTGCAACACAGAACCTTTGGGTAGTAACAGGGCCTCCCGTACAGTGAGGAGAAGTTGAGCACTGGTACAGAGTGGTCATGAGATCTCCACTGTTGGAAACTGAGACCTCAATTAGAGAGGGCCCTGAATACCCAGATTTAAACTGGCCCAGCTTTCAGCAAGACAGTAGTCCAGAGATAATCTGGAGGTTCTGTTCAACCTAAAATGAAGCTGCTCTCCTATCCCTACTTTCCAGTCCTTGTGTTTCTGTGCTGCATAAGGCAGGACACTGACCAAAAGCCCTCACTGGCGCAACAGGACAATTTTCCATATCAATATGCCTGATTGCTACCCCACTGAGATGCCACCCTTCAACCTTAAATTGAAAATGGTTGTCCTATAATTCTACTTACCAACTGTAAGGACAAATTGATTCTTTTGGAGAACCTCAGCAGAATTATGGCACTAGATTGTAATTACAATTAAAGATCTATTTTTCAAAACCATCATTTTATGATCAGCATAGTATAGAACTTTATGATCACCGTAGCACAGGATTTTTTTAAACTGGTATCAGTGTAGCACAATTTTATAAGTATCACAGCACCAAATTTAAAATCACATCTTAATTGATGTTTCTTAATCACCTGCACTCTCTGCAGACTGGGTGGTTGACTTGCAGTGTAAATAAAACAGTCATAATCTATGGCCAATCTTCAGAGGAAGCAGACAACAGTGGAGGAGTCCCTGGCCACTGGGCTATCATGGGTTTTGCTGTCCATCAGCACCAGTGGACCAAGTCCCACTTAGCTTCTCCATTTTACAGAATGCTCTCTCTTTGTGATGTTGTTTCATTTTTCTAAGACTGAGTCATTACAACTTTGTTTGTCCAGGTTCCTGAGACCTTCAAGGCTGTCAGAAGGTGAGGAGGTGGGCTGGTGTCCAGGAGCATTGAGGATGATATGGAGGTAGATAAGTCTGCCTGGTGTGCAATATCTTCAAGAGCTGATAAAGGGGAGGAAGGGAGCTGACACGTGACCACTGAGTCACAGGAACAGCTCTTTGTCATATTAAATGGCATTAGTCAGGCTAGCCATATTGCCATGTCTCAAGAGCACAGGAGTGAGGCACCAGAAACTGTGCAGGGAAAGAACAAACCCCTAGATTCAATAATGAGGGAAATTTTTGATACAGCACAGGAAAAGATGCAAGATCCTGCTGGCAGTGGAACTGTTGCATTGCTTTAGGTCCCTGGTTCAGGAACCATACTTTTAAAATCATTACAGTTAAATTCCAGAGCCTTCTGATAACAAAAAATTGCATTAATTTATAATAAATTTCCCCTTTGTTCTGAACTTATTTCTGGTTTCTGTGGACTAAATAGGTTTTCTAATTAGGAAGCACATCTGGTTTAAAGGGTTTCACATCATATTGTTGGAATGTGTGGAAGTAGCAATTTGGAAACTCACAAAGAGCTCTCAGATTTGCTGAAAAATTAGAAAAAAATTCTCCATTCCTTTTAACGCTTGTTCACATCAGGCTTGGAATACCTAATTACTTTTTCAATATGATAATGAAGAAGAAATAGTACTTTACAGGCACCAACCTGTGTTCTTCTCAAGAAAATTATTAGAATAATATCAGAACATCAGGATAATTTCTCTTCATCATTAATTAATTACCAACTTTCACTGGTCAAAGATTGGAAAGATTTCTTCATAATGATCTTCTCAGCAGAGGATTAGAACAGAAGCATAGACAGTTCTGCATGCTAAAAACATTTAACTGCCTTGATCAATTGCAGGGAATTGAAGTATAGCTCAAGTACAGAGACTCCAGGAAATTAACACATGCACCCATAAACATTCCTCTTAAAGGCTGAAGCAGACACTGCAGCACAGTGAGCACAGACTCAGCAAGTGGGCAAGTAATCATACCTCTGAAATACATGAGTGGTGACTACTGGGACAAGAGATGTGAAAAATTTCATAATCTTCTTTTTAAATCAGTCTGTGTGAAGCAGGAAAGGAAGGTAATATTGAACACAGGATTCCAACGAGCAATCCATACAGCTGGTGCAGTAATTGAGTCTGGATTCTATGAAAACACAAAGCATAACTCTGTAATTAAAGGCTAAATCATAGCAACTGCAAGTTAGATATTAAATTAAGTTTCTGCATGCAACTTTGACGCTAACATTTCCAAATCTACAGTGCAGACAGAGTATTTATTATGTTATTGGTTACATTTTAACATTTCCCTAGTTTAAGCAGAACAACGAATTAATGACTCTCAGAAGTCTTGTGCTACCTCATTTTCATGAGGTTTTAGTTATCACAGAAAGAGGAACAGTTCTGCAGTTCAGTTTTTCAGATTGGCCATACATGTACCCTTATACTACTGAAGATTTTGCTGTTGCTTCCTTGCTCGTTGTGGATCTAATGAAGAAGAATGCTATTCCAGATAATGTGCTTCAGCCTCTGAGAAGCAGCAACAGTCATTTACAACGTGTTTGTCTGTCTTGGTGCTCTTCTGTGCAGTAAACAGCTCTTATGGTCCTTCTCTGGTTCACAAGTTCCCGGATTCACAGCTTTCCTGTCAGGTTCTGAATATCCATCAGGAACACAAACCATGTTTGTAGCTGCTGATTGCACTGTGTTGACAAAAAGGACTTTGCCTCTCAACACTTGCATTTTCCTACAGGCACATTTTGTAGGTAATTTTTCTTCTGTAGCTTGTACAAAAGAGGAGAATTATCTGTAACCAAATCAAATACTGAGGAGTTTCATAATAATCAAGCTCCTACAGTGGAAGCATACATGCAGTAGTTGCTGAACCCTGAAATTCTGATTCTATAGAGGGAGATAGTTTGGTGGCTTGTACACTGGCACATGCTGCAAGGCAACCAAGACAGCTCTGATTCTTTAATAAATTACTCCAATGCCTTGAGTCACTGTCCTCCTCTCTGACATTTCATTCTGTTGGACTCTCTATAAGGTTAATTGCTCCCATTTAGTGTCTGCTGGCTTATGGATGTCCAAACGTGGCCATTTTAATAACGAGAGATTTTGCAATTGCCTTGCAAGTAGTCCAGATGCAGATTTGCATTTTAGCATGCTTGGAAACCACAAAAGGAGCTTTAAACAGAATCAGATTGTTCAAATGCAGTCAAATGGCAGACTTCTCAATTAGGATAATGTAACTCACACAAATAATATAAATCCCAAATGCCAGGGATTTTTCTGCACACATCTATTACAGCCTTTACACCTATATTTGGTCTTGCTGAGGTGGAGTTCATTTTCCCTCAGCAGTGGAGTTCATTTCCCCCCAGTTCTGTGCTTTGCATTAGTAGCTGGAAAGGTGTTGACCACACAGCAGTGCCTTGGCTGCTGCTGAGCACTGCTGGCACAGCACCAGCCTCTCTCTCCAACATTCCACCCCACACAGGCCAGTGGGGTGGGGGTGGGCAGGATCCCGGGAGGGCACGGAGCTGGGACAGCCAGCCCAAACTGACCAAAGGGGTGTTCCACATCACAGGATGTCTGTCCAGGTACAAAACCCAAGAGAATGGAGGAGGAAGGTGTGGACTTCATTGCTTATGGCATTTGTCTTCTGGAGCATCTGCTGTGTGTGCTGAAGCCTTGCTTCCCAGGAAGTGGCTGGATATCATTCACTGGTGGGAAATAAAGAACAAAACCTTCCAGGTTTTTTTTTTCCCCTTTGCTTGCCCCCATGCAAAATTCTCCCTTTTTTTTTTTTTTTTTTAATTAAACTGACTTTATCTCAAACCATGACAGTTTGTTTCCCATCTTATTTCCTTTCTGCTCCCACTGTGTTGACGAGAATCATAGAAAAGCTTGGCAGGCTCCTGGGTCCCAGACAAGATCAATCAACCATACTGCTGTCCCCTTGAAGCCCCCAGAGTTCACCAAGTTTTTGAAGAATATTCATAGTTTGAACCACAAAGAGACAAGAGGCTGCTGATTATCCACTGAGGACATCTTAACACTCCATGTTTGGCAAAGAAAACTGGTTTTTTGAGAAAAAGTGTTGGTAACCCTTGTACTTCCATTTAAAACATTAATTGCAAATTCAAATGAAGGATGTCTGTCAGCTGGTGTCTGTGATCACTTTTAATAAAGAATGGTGAAATGCAGTGGTTTTTAAATATAAAAAAAAATTTTAGGGTGTAGTATACTTTCCCCTTGAAACATACTTTGAAAGAATTCACATTAGACTTTCTTCAACAACAGAACATGAGGTATTGAATAATTTGAATAGTTTAGGTTTGAAGGAACATTTAAATGTTATCTAGTCCAACTCAGCCTTGCAACACACCTGAGCAAGGACATTCTTCAGCTAGATCAAGCTGCTCAGAGCTTTGTCTAAACTGATCACTTCTGGAATGGACCAAAGCAAAAAAAGCAGTATATGCAAAAATTTTCATGAGGACTGCATCTCTTTAACTATACCAATCCCCTATAAAATATTATGTGTGGAACAGTAAGCAAGAAGTATTATGTCAGCTATTATAACTTGGCAAAATTCCATCCTGTCAGTGCCAACAGTAACCTGCTTTGAAGGAACAGACCTACCAAAACTAGAGTTCTATCTACCTGTTGCTAGCCATGAGATATAATGCTCTGTGGACAGAAACGATGAGATAAGGCTGTACACACACTCTGCACTGCTCTAAAGCAGCAAACAATTTAATCATTTTTAGTTTCTCAAACAATCAATCATCCATCTTCTTGAAGTGGAGAGTAGGTGCAACAGAAGCTTTCAAAGTGAACTGACAGAGAAACTTTCTCTGCAGGCTGTGAATCTCATGAAGCCTTATCTGTAGCACTGGTTCTGACATTACTAGATGTCTGCTGGCAAAAAGAAATGAAGAATTGAATTGGGGAAATGTGTTTAATTGATTGTCAATCAGAGTAAGATAAAGACAAACAAACTCAAATTTTAAAACACCTTTCCCCATCCCTCCTTATTTCCTGAGATTAATTTCACTCCCTATTTTCTCCACCTCTTTCATTTCCTAGAAGCACAAAAGGATGAGGAATGTAGGCTGAGGTCAGTTCTCCACACATCTCTTATGCTTCTTCCTCCTCACAGGAAGGACTCCTCACAGTCCTTCACAGCTCCAGTGTAGGGTCCCTTGCAGAGGAGACAGTTCTTCATGAATGTCTCACATGCTACAGTTCATCATTAACTGTTCCAGCATGGGTCCTTTCCATGGGATGCAGTCCTTAAGGAACAGACTGCCCCAGCATGGTTCCACCAGGGGGTCACAAGTTCTGCCAGCAAACCTGCTCCAGCATGGGCTCCTCTCTCCACAGGGCCACAAGTCCTGCCTAGAGCCTGCTCCACTGCACATTTTCTGCAGGGTTACAGCCTCCCTCTGACATATCCGCATGCTCCAGCATGGATCTGCTGTACTCTTAGCGCCAGAGTGAGCCAGCACTGCTAAAGGGAAGGCATGTTCTGCATCCACACTGCACCTTTCTTCTCAACAACACTTCTACCCACAGGCCACTGGAAAGCTGGCTGACCACATGCCCAGCAGCACAACAGTCGTGGCTGGTATTTTGAATCTGCTCTCTGTTTGTCACAAAGAAGATTTTGGCAGGATTTTAGAGTCTGTCTGGTTTGTGTACCACTACAGAGGTTCCTGGGACAGGCTTTCCTATGCTGGAAAAAGGCATCATATGCACAAGTCTCTGATGACCGAATCCAGCTTTGAGGAATAACTCTTTTCATAAAAATGGACTAGAAAGTACAGATATTTTTATTTTTCATGACTGCAACTTATAAACTTCTTTAACTCATTAACCAATTTGTTTATCACTCTCACTTATGAAATTACATTCCCTTAAGGACTGCCACTTTGCCTTTTATACTGACTCAGTAAAACATTATTATTTCAGATACCAGAGCTTAATATCCTTTTAATTCTTGGCCTTGAGTCCAGATGGTTGTTTTCCAGGAGTTACTCAGTTAGGACCATAAACTTACTTAACTCAAGGCATGTAATAGCCATTATGTCTTTAATTGACATTATTTTCCAATAATTCTGATTGAGTCCGAATATTTGTTTTAATTTAATAAAAAAAAACTCTTTTAATTTGTTTTTATTTAATAAAAAACCCCAAAGATTACCCATTGTAATCACATATAGTCATCTGTTGCTTTTCCAAATTGCTATGTGGTATTATTAGGGGAGGAAGTACCCTTATGTAATTACAAAACTGCAACAGTGTATGTATTGTTGCAATCAAAATACCTGCTGCCTTTCTAGTAAAAGAAGAACAGTGGAAAAAAGAGAAATTTTTTTCTCATAAGAAACACTGACATTTCCTAATTATATTATTGGTGACTCATAAAAGCCAAAGCATTCCTGAAATATCAAAGGTGAAAGGCAGGTTATTTATTTTGCAGAGCAAGGTCCTACACCTGTGTCATGGCAATATCAGACAGAGCTACAGGCTGGGTGGAAAAGTGATTGAGAGCAGCTCCAAGGAAAAGGACTTGGGGGTTGATGGTTGATGAGAAATGCAACATGACCCAGCCATGGGCACTCCCAGCCCAGAGAGCCAAACGTGTCCTGGGCTGCATCCAAAGCAGCGTGGGCAGCAGGGGAGGGAGGGGATTCTGCCCCTGTGCTCTGCTCTGGTGAGAGCCCACCTGGAACCCTGCATCCAGCTCTGGGGTCCTCAGCACAAGTCTAGAGGAGGGCCATAAAGTAGATAAGAGGACTGGAGCTCCTCCCTCAGAAAGACAGGCTGAGAAATATGCATCTATTCATGCCAGAGAAGGCTGTGCAGACACTTCATGGCAACTTTCCATTATCTCAAGCATCCTGCACGGAAACTGAAGAGGGATTCTTCATAAGGTAGTGCAGTGATAAGACAAGAAGTAATGGGTACAAACTGAAAGAGGGGAAATTTAAGTTAGATATTAGAAAGAAATTCTTTACTATGAGGAAATGAGACACTGGAATAGGTTGCTCAGGGCGGTTGTGGGTGTCCCAGCCTTGGCACTGTTGAAAGCCAGGTTAGATAAGGCCTAGAGCAAACTGGCATATGGGAAATGTCCCTCTCCATGGCAGCAGGAGTTGGGACTGGATGATCTTTAAAGTCACTTTCAACTTTAACATAACTAGCAAATTAAGTAAATAAATATATTTCATATGGCATAGCTGGTATAAAATTATTTTCAAAGAGTAATAATATTGATTGAAATAAAACTACTGAGAAAAGAAAGAGACTCAATACATATTTTCCTGCAGATAATGTTTCTTCATTGAAATGGAAGTACTTCTGTAACATGATAGCCTTTTTAGGTAAGAACTGGACTTTGGTGACCCCAGGAACTTGCCACAGTTCACATTTATATATGTGTCTGTCTGAATACCACACCTGGCTGGACAACAATCTTGCCTGGAAGACTGGTAAGAATGAGAAGGTCTAAACATTAGTAGTATTCATTTGAATTTTCTTTGTAATGGGTTGACTCTAGCTGGATGCCAGCCACCCACCAAAGCAGCTCATTCACTCCCCTCTGCAGTTGGACAGGGGAGAGAAAATATAATAAAGAAACCCTTTGAGATGAGGACTGGGAGAGATCATTCATCAAATACTGTCACAAGCAAAACAGACTTGAATTACAGATATTAATTGAATTTATTACTAACAAAATCAGAGCACGATAATGAGAAATAAAAAAAGACCTTAGAAGCACCTTCCCTCACTTCCCTCCTTCCCAGCCGTACCTTGTCCCACTCAGCAGTACAAGGAAAACAGGGAAGGGGTGTTGTGGTCAGTTCATCACGTTTCTGCTGCTGCTCAGGGACAGGCATGCTTTCCCTGCTCCACTCTGGTGTCCCTCCCACAGAAGACAGCTCTCCATGAACTTCTCCAATGTGAGTCCATCCCACAGGCAACAGTTCTCCACAAACCACTGCAATGTGGGTCACTCTTCCACAAGATGCAGTCCTTCAGATACAGCCTGCTACAACATAGGTCCCCCATGGGATCACAAGTCCTGCCAGGAAATGAGCTCCAGCATGGGATCTTCTCTCCACAGATCTGCAGGTCCCTGCCAGGACCCTGCTCCAGCAGGGACCGCATGGGCATCCCAAAGAGTCACAGCCTCCACCAGGCATCCATCTGCTCCAGCATGGGGCACCTCCATGGGGCGTGGGTGGATCTCTGCATCCCCACGGATCCCCATTGGCTGCATGGGAACAGCTCCTTCACCATGGTCTGCACCATGGGTTGCAGGAGAATGTCAGCTCAGTGTCTAAAGCACCTTCTACCCTTCCATCTCCACTGACTTTTGTGCCTTCAGAATTGTTCCTCTCACATATTCTCATTCTTCTCACATATTCTCACCCCTCTCTTCTCTGTCCACAATCATATCTGCACAATAACATTTTTTTCCTTCTCAAATATGTTATCAGAGGCATTATCACCATTTCTTATTGGCACAGCCTTGGCCAGCAGTGGGTCTGTCTTGAAGAAATATGGCGTTGGAGCTGCCAGGCACAGGGGAAACTTCCAGCTGCTTCCCACAGAAGTGACTGCACCTCTCCCACTACCAAAGCTCAGCCACTCAAACCCAGTACACGAGCACTAACTGAATCAAAAACAACACAAGTCTTCTTGCACCTCCTGCCTTAGAGGTCTGGTGACACACAGTCTCGTGAATGTTTGCTTGGGCCATTCTCAAGCTACTCAGCTCTGCCAAACTGATTATGAGCTCTGGTCTTTCTTAATGACAGGCTTTCTGGGCTACAATATCTTCTGCATATGATAAATTTCTGGGCGTGCTGCACCTCCACCCTTTCCCTCACCCTCTTCCTCTCCCCTCACCTCCCATTCTTCCCATCCTCTCACTCCCCTTGCCTGCTCTTCCTCATTCTTTTTTTAATTAATAAGTTACTTTTTCAGTAAGTGGATTGGAAATTATGGGAAATAAGGCCTTCTACTAGGTGGTTTTCTTCAAAATTATGTGTTAGTAGGAAACTAATGAGAAATACTTTAGTGTATGTGTCTTAATTACAATTAGATCAAAACTTCATATATTATTATCAAATACTTTTTAGCAATTTCCCTCTTTCCATTCATAATTTTTTTTTCTCTGGAAAACATTTCCAGATTATTTGGTGTACTTGACTGGAAAGAGACTACACAGACATCAGATATGACTCTTTGGGGTTGAACCAAGACCTGCTACCTCAGCCCTGTATCTGTAAACTGCAGCTGCATCTTAGAAGCCATGCATTTTTGTATTTCTCCTCTTAAGTATTTTTCCTATGGCTTGTGGATTTTTCCATTAAGGTAGAGTACACGGATTTTAACCATATTACTACTCTTCTCATTAGTACACTATGAATTATGCAACAGATGCCTGGCAAAATGATCACAAAAGGCAAAGCAATTAGAAAATTACATGCTAGTAAGAAATTTGAAAGAGAAAAGAGAAAAATTAACATCTGGTCAGCTAGGCAAGGAAATAACTGGCCTTCTGTCAGAAGGTAAACTGAACTTTCCCAGGGTGGTTACAGTACAAAGAACTGACATTTCGGTTAATATTTAATAACAGCTTGTCCTTAAGTATAGTCTTATTTTGTCCCATCTGCTGCTTGTCAGCTGTAATAATGTCAAACAAGGCCACTTCCAATGTAACACATCTCTCTGATTTGCAGTTCTTATGCTTGCCATGTAATATAGGAATGCAAATGTCTTCATTGACCTTTCTTATTGCTTGATTCTGTCAGCTGGTACATTTATATAGCATAGTGTACCAGTTCTGCTCCTTGGTGAGTGATGAAAACTTCTAGGTATTTTCTTCTGTCCACCACTCTGTTTATGGACCAGAACACTGTTTCTTGCTTCTGTGAGCTCATGTACTGAGAGGCTTTAGCTCATGTGTTAATATGAGCTACCCCAGCTCAGCAGTGAGTGGCATAGCTGGCTAACAATTAGCTTGCTCAGAAAGGACAGATTGTCAGAAAGGCAGAGCAATAAATAGCCGGTGAAATCATCTCTGTCTTGTACATTGGGCAGATTTCCAGCTGCTTGAAAAAATGCAGTATGCGTGTTCATTCAGCTGTTAACTTGAACTGGAATCATTACCTTCTAAAATGAAAACTTGGCTGCCTTTTGTATTAGTCAAGGGTGAATTCAATAGAGGATTAATAATGAGTGAAAATATGACCTCATTATATATATGTGAAATATTTACATTGCAGATTTAAAATTCTGAGTATTTGCTTTAGTTCTTATAAAACCCATATTATTTTAGGAAAAAATTCCACAAAATCATAGACAGTCATCTCACTGCAAGCTATTTTCTGAATGCAAAGATGGACTTTTATAATACTTCACCACTAAGTCAATATGAGAGAAATATATCAAGTATATTAAAGTGCATTAAACAAAATCACAGCAAGTGTTATGTAAGATGGTTGTCACAGACACACTTGACCCTCACCCATGCCTTTCTTCAGATTGACTAAGGAGCAACAGGCCTCATGTCCTGTGGTGAATTTGAATGCTGTTAAGCTCCTGCCTCATGTATAAAGGAGTGAAAATGCCTCATAAAAATATTTCCAGAGATGGTTTCAAATCCCAAAAAGTACAAGATAATTAAAGCACAGAATGAGATGATACAGCCAAAATGAAGACATTTTCCTTGTCTTTATNATTTCATTGCACATAAACCCAACACTAAGATTGGATATAGCCCTCCCTAGGATTCATAAAGAGTTTAGAAAGGAAGGTGGCCTGTTCTGAACCTTGTGACTTAACAAAGGGATCTCCCTTATTCTTTGTGTCTCTGGTTTCTGTGTGACTTATTCTAACTCAATTCACTTATATTTTAGTAAAACTTTTTTTTTTGCTTCCTGACAGATGTTCTACTGTAATACTGTCTGCTTCTTGTTCTTCAGCTCAACAGAGTTAAAAACGCTGGAGATGACTAGTACCAACAAGCAGCCTGTACTTTGAACTGCTCAGTAAGTAGTCCTCAATGGCATGTGTTCTCACCTGATTTAAGTGATTTGCAGCTCTTTGAACCTTCAAAGGAAAAATATACTTGCAAGTACAGGTTTCTAAAATGATGTCAAATCTCTAAAATCCTGTCAACGTGATAATGCTCTGATTATCACAGATGGTGTTCATCTCTTAAAGAAACTCCAAGGAAGCTGTAGGTACTTCTCCTTAGATTACCTCTGACAAGCAAAGTACTGTTATCCAAGTTGCATCAGCCTTTTGGGACAGCCAGATAGCTACTGAGCTAGCTACTAGCCAGATTTACTACTGAGAATTGCTTCTCAATGCGATTCTAGCCTTATTTTTTTAGTAGTAAGTCAGGTTTTAATAAACTGTATTTTCTTTTCTTTCGCACTTTTTAAGATATAAGTTCATAATGTAAATAGCTGTCAGGACCAAGGAACTGTGTCTATCACAGAGGCAGAGAGAAATAAAATAGAGAATATGGAATTCTTACTGCAACTGCAGAAGAAACATTCTTCTGGAAAATGAACAAAGGACTAGATAAAGACAACAGTTTTACCTTAATTTACAGGGAGATTAAACTAATATAGAATCATTCTTCTAATAATAACAAACAAACTAATTTTACAAAAATTTTGTCTAAAAAGTCACTCACTGGCTATCATGGTAAAGCAGTGCTTTTAATTGGAATTATGTTGCTGTACATAAAAGAAAAAAAGAAACTCAATTATGAGAAATACTGCAAGGATACACTTCTAATGTTATAATTATTGCTGAAAAATATTTATATTCATCTTTGCACATTCGAATCAGCTTTTTTCTCTGTTAGAACTAATTAATCTGGGAGTGCATTTTACTTTTTCTGGGGGTGAGTTCAAAGATGTTTCAACATACCAACAAACTAAAAGCACAAAACACCACAATTAATCCCATTAAACTTGTGTCTCAGAGTATTGGAACATGACTGGATGACTAGAGGAAATAAGATGAGGTAAAGTTTGGATATTTAGCTAATCAAGGGTAACAGTTTAGCCCAATGTCTGGGTTAGTTCAGTCTTCATCTATACAGTATGATATGAGCTAGTGTCCTCCAAATGTATTGCCACAGCCAATATTTCCTACTATTGCAGTATGTGTAGTCCTTCTTAAATTATACAGAAAGAGATTCAATATTTTGGTAACTGTGTTTGTGTTCATGCTTTACTTTGGAAAACATACACAGCTCACAAAACAGACATTCATATGATCAATAATCACTGTCTCACACAAGTTTTGAAGATGAAAAGTTGTGTTTGTATTTATTCCTTTTTTTCCTATACTTATTTATTAAGCACTGGCAATGGGCTACCTTTAGGGACGACATACTGTGCCAAAGGAATAAAACCAAATGCAATTTTTACACTAGTAAGCTCTTACAAAATCAAAGTGAATTTCTTATTGAGAAAACTGCCCTAGAAGGAGTTATTTTAATCAATAGTTTCTGCTTTGCAGAAAAACAAACTCACTCCTGTGTTCTTACAAGTTTTCGTAAGTCACTGGTTAGGAAGATGCAGCCTCTCCTCATGCACAGCCTTAAAAGTCAGGATAAGGAAAACTCACAAGTGAGGATACATATTTTAAAGTCATGGTTTACCTTGTCTACTGTATTTGAAAGAAAATGTTCTTCTGGTAGAAGTGCTTGACTAAAGCCGGCCCAGATCAGGCACTGATTGACATGTCTTTATTTAGTTGTCTGTAAGCCTCTGGAGAACCATGGATTATGGCTGTAAATCAATGGGATTATCATTAGATATCATCATTAGAAGCATCAGACAGCTGGGCAAAAGTCTCAACAACCTCAGACTGGCTGCAGAATCCAGGTTAAAAATTATTGCTATGAAGTCATTGATACATATGATCTAAGCACTATATCTCAGTAACATCTTGACAGATCAGATGACTCTTCAGATTTAGGATGAACTACTTTCTTGTGAGTATTTTACAGGCACATGCTAAACCAGAGAACATTGCTTATCCAAATTCTACAAGTCTCTGTCTCCAGTCATCTTGCTCCCCAGTTTCTGCGCCTAGTGATATGACAAAAAGAAGAACAGAGTGGACAGCCTAACATGGACAGAACAAACCATTGCTCTTATTCAGCACAGGCAAGGATTGCCTTCTTCAGGCTGAGTTAAACATGCAATACAGACATATCCTAATACACCTGCATTTTAGAAGACTACTGTAACTGCCAAGTAATTAATTAGATTAATTTATCTTTAAATCCATCTAGGAATTCCACATCTGATGTCAAAACACTTTGCCAACTAACATTTTATTGCTAAGAGCATATTTCTGAGGGAAAATTGCAGTTTGGCAAGCAATACTTTTCCAAACTGTACACTCTACTGTAAAAGGTCTCAACTGGTTCTAGGAAGTGCCTGAGTTTTCCTTGAATATTTTGCTATTTATCACTCTCAGTATTTCCAAGCATAAATGTACAAGATGTATGTCAGTGACCTCCAATTTTTTAACAGCTGAAGCCTAAATTTTTTCTGTAGTTTAAATATATTGTCCATAAGATGAAATATACCAAATAACTGGATCTCAAAAATAGTTAGGCAAGTAGGAATATTTCAATATTATCAGGCACGTGACATCTTAAATTTGTTCTAAGAATATTGTATTTCTGGCCTCTTATTCATCAGTCACCATTTGAAAGGGAGAAATAAAAAAAAAACCTGACGTGCCATCACCTCATCTTGTTGGCACAACCTCAGGGTTTTTTTTGTTTGTTTTTTCAGGTTTTTTTTAAATCTAACTACTTTCTGGTATCTTATCACAACTGAATGAAGAAAAAGTTCTTCTCCTTAGCGTGGCTCCTGTTTTTTGGTAGGATGGTGTTTTCTGGTGCTTTTGGGAACAGAAATTGAAACAAGATTAAATAAAACTAAGTATATTTAAATCTCAAACAAACACACACTATAAAACCAACCAACGTCACACATAAAGAATATGTGTGTAAAACCATCTCATCATACATAGAGAATTTAGACCTTTCATGTGCCTACGAACTTTTTGTATTTCTACTTGATTTCTTTTTCACTTGGATTTTTAAGAAACTAAACACCTGTGTTTGCAAGACTCTTTCGAAGAGGAATCTGGATGCAAGAAAGTTCCTTTGCAGAAGATTCCGGTGTCTTCTGAGGAACTTAGTCCAAGTGTTTAATGCAGCTCAGGTGGCACATTAGTGCCATAAAGCTGACTGTCTTGGGGAGGCAGCATGCTCCCGCTGCTTCCCAGCCCAAGCCTCGCTTGTTTACGATCAGCTCAGATTTCTCCTCATGTGGGTGTGCCCAGAAACCTTTGCCATAGAAAGCGATTGTGTGAGGCAATGCTATTATTAGATACCAGCGTCCTTCAGGCACACACTCGTCTCACAGAATTTTTTGTTATATATGGAAGTGACATGTTGTCTGCTGCCTGTGGAGATTCTTTTCTCCTTAGTAGCCTTCTCATATTAATGTGACTGTTTTGTTTGCAGTTTGTCTTCAAATTTGGCAGTTGTAAAGCATTATCAATGCTTGAAACATACTGCTGTGAATCAGAACTTAGTGATTCAAGGCAGTTGTTGGATGTTCAGCTGACTACCCTGACATTGTTATGTGCTGATTATATTGCATATTCCTAGTGTTATACCCCTTCGCAGAACACTGGTGTTTCAAAGTGCATGCTCTGCAGCCATTGGGGCAGACATCCTATCAAGCATCATTCTGTTCTAATACTGTGTGCATCTCCTGGTATTCATGAGGGTTTTGTAAGATTCTCTCCAGACAAAAGTACTTTGAAAGTTTCATCTACAGCATAGTTTTACAAGCCTTCTTACAGCCTCTACACAGTTCTCTTCCTTCAAGACACTGATGTTTTTCCAAGGTAGCACTGGTGAGTGCTGAACTTCTCAGAACAGGGAGCACAAACAGGCTGCTGCACATAGAATCTATGACACGTGAATTCCTCCGAAACAGGACTGCAAGACTCTCGGATGTTATTCACAGCCATTTATTTTATTTTCAATAGATACGCCCTTCCTAAGACTGTTGAAGTAACTATAACCACTATTTGGTCACTGTTGTTGCTGTGTCACTGTCGATGACTCAGGGTTAGTGTGAAAAGTTCAAAGTTGTAGGCTTCAAGCGACCTGCTCTCCATACACCATTCTCAGGAGCTTGGTCCAAGGTTTCTGAACAGTAAAGATTTGCCTAGATTTCTGATACTATTGAGGTTCATGGAGTGGATGAAGAGAGTAGGATAGAAAGAATGGCATTTTAATTATGACAGGGACTGATAAGTGCAGACATGCTGTGGGTATTTGGAAAACAAGATAGGATGTTGCAACATCAGGCTAGTAATTGTATTAGCATACTTGCAGTTTGTTGTTCTAGAGAATGATTGCCTTGCCTTGCCTTGCCTTGCTGTCTCCTGAGCTGGAAATGTAGTGGTGCAATGGAGTATCCTAGTTCACCAAATCATGACAATTAAAACTACTGTGAAATACAGAGCTCTATTTCTCCTCTCCCTGGGTGGCAACTATGCTGGACACATGTTGTTGCATCATAGCGGTGATGATTATACACTTGCATAGAAATCATCTGAGGGAGAACTAAGCATATTCTTTCAACTAGTATGCAGGTATTACGTTTTATTTCCATGGTTTCATTTTCAGAAAAGATAGCAATTTTTTCACTCTCTCATACCAGTCAACGGGAAAGGTAGTCATCAGTCTGGAAATTATGGAGTTAAATCATTAGGTTAAGTAATTAATGGCAAAACTACTGAAGGCCAACAGAGCCATGTCTACTCATTCAGATCAGCAGCGTGGCCCATTAACATGATAGTATACACACAGTCTTGAGAACTGGGGTCTATCTAATAAGTTTTCAAAAATCAATGTATTTAAAGTATTGCATAAAGGAATAAGGGTAGACAGGACTAGTTAACTGTAAGTCCTTAGGCTGACATTTAATATTATTTGATTCTTAAATAAGCTATGCTCTGTTTATTTCTTGTGGTTTTTTTTTCCTCTCAGTGACAATATCTTGTTTTATTGTATGACTCAGTCTTCAAGGAACTACTACAGTGAAGGGTGTCAAGAAAATAAAGGGAGCACCAGCCACTTTATAGGAGCATGAGAACTTCAGATAAATCCCCTCAGGAAAGCTGAACTACAAAATTACTTGTTTTTTTTAGTTCAAGGGCTTTTCAATATTTGAAAGGTATTCCAGATAAAATGTCATTATTCAGTACTATGTCTTATGCCCAGAAACAGTTTTGTACATTAATGGTGCTTTCATTACTGATAATTATTCTCTGCATTTGGAGTCAGAATTGGGAGGATTATGAATTTCTAATCCATACCTAGTTTTGCTAGCTGATAGTGGTATCTGTCTGGTAAATGGTGTTGCTTTTCAGCTATTTGGATTGTTTATCAGTTCACATCTATATCATCTACTGGGTCAAAGTTAACCTAACCAAATGACCAGTTGATTTCAAATTAATGTTTTCATACACCACCCAGAACTATCTTTCCCATCTGCCATCAGCTGCAAATTTCACATACTTGTGTGCATGATCATATTTCTTACCCATGAGTATTCATGCCACTATTTTGTGACAGCCTGCATTTACTTTCTCTGCAGAAATCTTGTAAATATACTGCTACTCTAATAAGAAGAATCACATGAAATCAGTATTTCTTAATGTGGTTGTGGACAAAATGTATGAACAGAGACTTTTCAAAGGACAGATGTAGACTATAATTTTAATATCAGTAAAAATTCTATAACTAGTTTCTCACAATAGCACATAACTAGCATCAAGCAGCAGCACAAAAGCCCCACTAAGTTCAATGTACTGCTTAGAATGGATAACAGGAATAAAAAGGGGCTAAAAGCATTAAGATTTAAGTATTAGCATTAGCATTTAGCATTAAAGCATTACCATTTAAGCATTATTCCTTAAAAGAAAGAAAATAAAAGGATTGTATTAATACCTGAAATGGTTTTCGTTTTTTGTTTAAAAGCTCAGTAATTACAATGTTTGATCAGAAGCAAGGATATGTCTCTCCAACACAGTGTTATCAAGTTATTTGCTACCTGCCTTTCTCAAAGATTTGTTTTTAAAGGAACACTGCCAACAAGTGGATAGACTTTCAGTGAAATAAATACACCACTGAAAAATTCACCACAGGCAAGCGGAGAGAATTCTAGTTTCTGGATATATACTTGAATTAGAGCTCAAACACAGTGGCCAGACTTTATGCTATCTTGTTGTCTTGAGATGCTGTAATTTAGAATATAGACGCCACTGGCATGTGCACCTTGTTCAGCATACGGTATGTTCTCTATCCTTTAACATATGCTATCTGACTGAAGGCTACATTTTTGTTGCAAGTAAAAGCTCTAAAGTTTACTAAATAATTTAAGACTATGAGAAACATCACTACAGTACACTATTTTGCTACAGAAGTATTAATCACGCTGTTTTTGCAGTTTCTTTTATAACATTTTTAATGAGTGCAAGGAGTTTTGCCCTCATTGCTCTGTGCAAATAGAATCAAACTAGGGGTGTCAACATGTAACACTTCAGAGAAGTATGTGTAATACTATGGACGTTCTACACTGACCATTCCACTACACCTTATGCTTACTTCTGCTTTATGGAAGATCAAGAACACATCAACCAGCTTAGTACCTTATGGTAGGCACATTCACTGAACTCAGCATATAAGGAGTAAAGTTACTTTGGGTGGTTCATCAGTCTCATATTTCTCATATTCAATACTTGCCTGATTCACATCGTTTAACTTTGTAGTACTAGACAAAGATTAACAAATACATTAATAAAAATACATGAAATAAATAGTGCTAGTTTTTCACTGCATCTGATAAGTGACTGATAATTTCAGATCACAGCTCTTCAGTAGCTCTCCAGTTTGAAAAGGAGAAAGTAATACTATTCAGTTGCT